>CAMKVN010000217.1:0-35723 GCA_946474995.1 Funneliformis geosporum
TTCTATTACTAATTTAAGATAAAGTAAAACTATTAAAACTAAAGAAACATTGTAAACTTCATTAACTTAGTTAACTTTATTAACTAATTTAACTAAATAAACATAAGAAACCAAGTAAACTTAAACAACTATATAAACTTAGTTAATGACGTTATCATCGTTTCCGAGGTTTCGGTCATTTTGATCGTTAGGCTGCGGCTTAAGAAATTACGGCTTTCTTTAGTTATGATCTGCAGAATTATAATATCAATCACTCTTTTCGAATTATCTCCGCTCCTATTAGTCCAATAATCTTGTATTTTATATTCGTTGGAAAGCTCTTGATGAGACGGTTTTAATGATCGTATTTCCATCGAAATGTAATCATTAGGTCAAAAGTTATTTCATTTAACAATACAAAGAGGCATTTATATAATACATATTCATACACTTTAATTCATTAAATATAGTACATATTTTAGTTACTAAATTCAATATAACAAGATTTTTCTATATTTAAAAATCTGTATCATAATAAAGAACTTTTATATTATAAAATTTGTTATATAAATTTTGCTATAGAAAGAATTAACTACTGTATATTAAGTTATAAATAAAATATTCTATAATAATTAAGAATACTTATTTAAAGTTCTTTAAAATTTACAATAAGTTTTAATAAAATTTATAATAAAGAGTTTAATATAATTTATTATAGTTTCTTCAATTTTAACATTTATTATAATAGTTTCATTATTTTGATATTTCATCATAATTTTAAGATAAGTAATTATAAATAAGAATTAATATAGTTTTGATAAATTTTAGCATTTTAGAATTTTAACTAATAGAAAAAAATCTTTAGTTTTTAATATGTCAAGTATCATTAAATTCAGTTAGTATAAAATTAGTTTAAAGATATTAGATTTAACTATATTATCTCAACATATAAAAATTCATTATTTTTGTGAATTTTATAACTTTTAATAATCAGATTAACTATTATATTTATTAAATTTAGTAATTTTTTAAGTATATGATTATTTTTTAAGATAATTAGCAGAATATAATTTGTCATTTATTTAGTAATATAAGTTGATAAAAAGATATAATATTATTATATAAAGAAGATATGGATGACCTGGGTGATGTATATGACTGTGATGACTAAAGATGGTTCTTATAATTATTTTTAAATTTTTAACGTGTTGCAACTTAAGTTGCAACATTTTGAGTTGCAACTATTTATGAATTTTTATATTAAAATAAATTTACAAGAAGTTGCAACCAAGTTGCAACTTCTTAAATATGGTATCCATCTTTAACAGTAACTAAAATATTATATATGTCTTCTACGTCTTATAGTATTTATATTCTTATATTTCTTATATATATTATATCATTTATATCTTTTATATTACATATATTTATTATAGTTATTATAGTTATTATATTATTTATATTTCTTATATATCTTTGAACACTTTATATAATTATTTTTATATAAATATACCTTGAGTATTAAGATAATAAACAATAAGTTTTATTGTAGATTTTAAATTATTGTCTTTATTTTAGTTTAATATACAATATTTGTATAGTACAGAGTGCCAACAGAGGTAGTATTCATTTGTTAGAGATATATTGAATAAACAATCAACCCTTTTTGACTCAATCTATATGATCTTATAAACCTTTTATCTTCTGCTTATCTTATCACGCTTTTAACCTTTAAGTGATCCCAAAGAACTGACCATAACAATATATATTACTTTAGTATCAATGATAATGAAAAAACTTGTAATAATAAACATAGAAAATCAATTTTTTTTCCTAATAATTATATTAGTATTATTTCAGTACATAATATTTTTTTTATTAGATAATATTAGTAAATATAAATTTTTACTTATTCAAATGCTGTTAAATATTTAGCTATAAATCTAATAAATTATAAATTAAACTTTTATTTTATAAAATTTATAATATAAAATTTATAATAAACTAAATTAATATAATATTAAATTCTATATAATGTAATAAATAACAATTAATTTATTATAATTTTTATATTAAATTTTAAAGTATAACAGAAATTTTATTATACTAAATTAGTTGAATATTTATCAAAAGTTCCTAGTGTTAAAATAATACTAAATTATGTATAGTATAATAAATAATAGTTGATTTGTTATAATTTTTATTAACTTAAGATAAATTTTTGCTAAATAGTATGATTGAATTAGTTAAATATTTGTTAAAAGGTTTAATGCAAAAATAATATATAATATAATAAATGACTATTAATTTTTATAATTTAAGCCAAATTTTTATTAAATTATGTGATCAAATTAGCTAAATATTTATCAAAAAAAATCTTAATGCTAAAAGAAATAATTTTAACTAATATAATTAAAGTTGCTAGATAAAATCCAGAGTTTAAACAGACGTCTAAATGGTAAAGGTAAAACTTGGTTAAATTATATTAAAATCTTATTAAAAAATCTGTAAAATTCAGAAATAGGTAAAACTATATCAAAACTTATAAAAATGGTGAAACTATATCAATCACTTAGTAAAAATTTAGTAAAACTAAAGGTTTAGACGTTTAGCTAAATCTAAAATAAGTTTAGATAAGCAATCTTAAATATAATAAATATATATTAATTTTGATTTTGATTATTTTTGACATCTTTTAATTAAAATATTTTGACTATTTTAGCTATTCAAAATATTTAAAATAATAGATTTTAGTTTCATATAATTTGAAAAAAATTTACAATTATAAATTAATAGTTTTATAATATAAATTTAATTTTGATAATATGGTTTTAAAAATAAATTTGATATTTACTTTTTATTATATTTTTGATATTTATTTATGAACTTATTATATATTTTTTTTATAATAATCTTTCGATTTATAATAAATATTCAATAATTAGTTTTTACTAAAATAATGTAAATACAATTATTTTACAAATATGATATTTATAATAAAGTTTTTATTATAACTATATTAGATATTTATTTAATTAGTTAAATAAGCTATTAATTATTTTATTTGTTATATATATTTTTATTGAGATAGATAGGCAGATAATAATATAAAATTTTATAGTCTAAGCTACTTCTATATAAAAGTGAATTATCTATAAGTTGATATTGAGATTCATATAAGATAAATATTCATTTATATCATTTTTAAAGGCTACTATTTAGAAATAGACCCAAAATAACTCTTTTAGAGAGCATGCTTAGATAGCCTAGACTTCTAAAAGACTGTTAAATTTGAATAAACAGATAATTGTAGCTTATAAGATTATTACTTTTATGTTTTACTAAAGTCAAATAGTCTATAATTTTGTATTTTAATATCATAATTCATAATTATGATTAACTGACCAACTTTTTTATTAACAATGGTTTTAAATCAACTTAATCAATATTATATTTAAAAAATATAATTTTAATATTATTAATTATAAAATTATTAAATATAAAAAATACATTTATAGTTATTTTAGTTTGTATAATGATAAATCAAAATTACTACCTATATATTTTAAAAAAAATTCTAATATATTTATAGAATATATAAAAAGGATATATTAATAAAGATAAATTATTTAAAATATTATTAATAATTAATTATTTAATTCTATTAAAAGATTTTTATGATAAATTTTCTAAAATAATAGTTATAAAATATTATTTAATTACAAACTTTTGATATAATAATAAAAGCTTTAATTCTAATGTAAATAATTTTTTATTAATTTTTTATATTTATTATTATATAAATTAAAATTTTTTTATTTTTTAAATAAAGTAATAATTGTAAAAGAAAAAAACTGATTTAAGTAGATCATTTAGATGTTTATTAAATTGAAGGTATATAATTTTTGATTATGATAATCTAGAAAATGAAAAATTAATAAAGATATTGAAAAGAAGGATCATAATAATTGAAATGATATTAATTTTATTATTAATATTTGAATAATAATAATTTTTTTTAAAAATATAAAAATATAAAATTTTGTCTCAGCAAGAAAAATCACGAGATAGCAGATATTATAAGGGTCATTAACAAATGATTTTCATTGGGTCTTTCATCTACCAATAAAAAATCTGATTATTGAACTTCAAGAACTATCGCGAGTCGGTGGTTCAAAACCGAAACGTTTTCTACTACCACACTCTCTTAACAAGATCTTACTCTCGCAACATAGTTTAACTACGTAGCTTTTATGTAAGTTGTGTTAACGTATACGAGCTTGGCATTTAAAAAGTAGTTTTTTTATGCTCGTTCGCTTGTAACTTATGAGTTTGCGTTATCTGAAAACTTAATAACTGCGAAATTTTAAACGATTCTGTCATATTTGGCTACTACTTGATAATATCAGTAGTTCTATTAGAATAAAAACACGTCTTGCATTACTAGGTTATATGAGGTTTTTTTTTTAAATACATATTTCTTTAAAGCGTGATCCACATTACCGATATATAAATACATCATTAAATACTTAAAATATTTGTTAGCTTTAGATATAACGAAAATGAGCAGCAATTCATATTTGGTGGTCGGATTGCTAGAGAAGGTATCATTCATAATATGATTTTATTGACAAATAACTATTTGTATATTGATTTATCTAAGTTTAAATAAAAATCGTGGATTTAATTAAATGTGACAATTATAGATGGACTCTAGCGATACCGATTTTCGGTACATGGCTACTAATGATTTAATGAATGAGCTTCAAAAGGATGGGTTTACTTTGGAGGAATCTACTGAAAAAAGAGTTGTTCAAAAAGTAATAAAATTAATGGATGATGCTAATGGAGAAGTGCAGAATTTGGCAGTTAAATGGTAATAAATAACTAATTTATTAAATTGAAGTGATTTACGTTCTTTATTCTAATGATCTGTCGTGAATTTTTATTTTAGCCTCGCTCCACTTGTAAAAAAAGTTCGTGAGCCACAGCTACAAGAAATCGTTGATCAACTTTGCAGCTACACAACACAACCAGGAAAAGAAGAATTACGGGATATTGCTGGCATTGGTATTATTAATTTTTTCTAAAGTCTAGTCACACGTTTGATATTAATTTTTATATTCAATTTAAATTGCAAGGCTTGAAAACTGTCATTGTTGAAATACCAAGTAATCTTAGTGCTAGTAATGTGATGCTACGATTAATTCCAAGACTTCTTGCACAACTTGAAGATGTTAGTTAGTTATTTATTACAATTTCTGATTTACTTTTACGAGGTATATAAGCCTAATTAATTATTTTGAAACAGACAAATGCTACATACGAAGTAAAAATGGATACCCTTGATATTCTAAGCGAACTCCTCGCCCGTTTTGGAAATTCCGTCGCTAATAACCCACAAATTCAAAAGAGGATCCAAAATGTTTTAGTACCACTTTTGGGTCATTCGAGACCGGCATTTAGAAAGAGAACTACTGTTGCCCTTGGTAAATATTATCTCTTTATTAATACATTCTCATCAAAAGTTGTTTACTAATTTATATCGCATTTAGGTAATCTCGTGACACATACTCCTGACGACCTATTTAATGAACTAGTACAACAATTACTGGTGGAATTCGGTAG
The DNA here is from genome assembly GCA_946474995.1 of Funneliformis geosporum. Lineage (NCBI taxonomy): Eukaryota > Fungi > Glomeromycota > Glomeromycetes > Glomerales > Glomeraceae > Funneliformis > Funneliformis geosporum. Next base: position 5,608 of record CAMKVN010000217.1, read on the forward strand.
AGCTGGTGATCAAAATGATAAATTGAAAACATTAGTTCAGTGCGTCGGGACATTAAGGCACGTGATATGAACAAAAGTTCTTTTTATTTATGTTCAAAAAAGTGGTTGATTTTTTTACGCGTTTTTTATTTTTTTAGTCGATCAAGTGCACCAAGATTAGGGAAACACCTACCTCAATTCTTACCATTAGTAATTAAAAATGTCGATGCTTGCGATGATGATGAGTTACGTGAAAATTGTTTGCAAGTTAGTTGTAATACATTTTATTTTATTAAAATATATCTATATCTATATAGGCTTTTAAAAAGATCGATTAATTCAAAAATATATATATTTTTTTTATAGGCGTTAGAATCATTCGTGCTACGTTGCCCTACTGAGATCACACCCAATATTAATACTATTATTGATCTTTGCTTAGTTTATTTGAAATATGATCCTAATTATAATAATGATTTGGATGATGAGAATGAAGAAATGGATGAAGATGAAGAGATGGCTACAGAAGATGAAGAGGAAGATGATGATGATGAAGGGTGTGTTTATTATTAATACAAGTTACTTGTTTAATATTGAATTAATTGTGAGAATTTCAAAATCCAGGGACTATTCTGATGACGATGATATCTCATGGAAAGTGCGTCGTTCCTCCTCTAAAGTACTTGCAGCCATTGTTGGCACACGACACGAACTTCTTTCTCAATTATATCAAAGCGTTGCCCCAGCTTTGGTAAATCGATTTAAAGAAAGGGAAGAATCTGTACGCGTTGATGTTCTCCAAACGTTCATTGTTTTACTTAGACAAACGTTGGTGTATGGTGGTGAAGGTTACGTACCAAGAGAAAATGATCATGAACCTAAACGCAGAAGGGCAATTGGTCCTAGCGAGTCTCAAGAAAGGTATAATTTATTTAATATATTATTCTGTTTATTTAAAATCTCTGCTAATTCCATTATATTTTATGTAAACAGCCCCAAACAAATGCTTCGAAATTTAGTTGCTAAACTTAGCCGTAACCTTTCAAAGCAGTTGCTCTCAAAATCCATTGTCACTAAACAAACTGGATTTGTTCTTTTGAGAGAATTGGTTACAGTACTAAATGGAGGTCTTGATAATCATCTCAATACTTTCATTCCAGCCATCGAAAATTCTTTATCCACTTCATCAGATGTTTCGCATCATCATTCAAGCACAAATTCTAATTTAAAGATTGAAACTTTGAGCTTTCTCCGACAATTGTTTAAAGTTCATCCCCCACAAGTCTTCCATAATTATCTTGATAGATTATGTCGTCCTATAATTTCCTCTGTCGAGGATAAATTTTATAAGATTACATCCGAAGCTTTCTTGGTCTGCATCGAATTAGTTAAAGTTATTCGTCCTATCGAGTATAATGTACAAACTAAGGCATATAATGTTCAGACATTGAATCCTTCTTTCAGATCATATATTTTGGACATTTATAATGTTACCATTGCACGTCTCTCAACAACCGATGCTGACCAAGAAGTAAAGGAACGTTCTATTATGTGTTTGGGTGTACTTATATCTCAATGTGGTGATAATTTGAAAGAAGAACTCAAAGTTTGCATGCCAATGCTCTTGGATCGCCTGAGAAATGAAGTTACGCGTTTAACGACTGTAAAGACCTTTACAAGTATTGCTGATAGCACAGTTTGTGCCAGCGAAGAAGTAAAACAAGCTGTAATAGGAGCTATCAATGAAGTTGCAGTTTTACTTAGGAAGAGTCATCGTCAATTAAAGGTTGCCAGTTTAGTATGCTTGGAAGTATTCGTTCGAAGGTATGTCAATAAAATTTATTACCTATAATTTTTGCCTGAACCTAATATTTTTTGTCATATGATATAGATATGGTAATTTCTTGGGTCCTGAAAGTTATTCTCGCGTACTTGAAGAATTGACACCTCATATTTCAGACCAGGATCTTCATTTATTACCATTAGCTCTAAATACTGTAGTATCTGTTTTACGTACTAACCCGCAATCTCTTGGAGCTGTATACAAAGATATATTACCTTCCATTTTCCAACTTGTACAATCGACTCTTGTGCAAGGAGCCGCATTAGACAGTTTGTTGGTTTTATTCGAAACTTTAATAACAACTAATGAAGCCGACTTTAACAAGTTACTAAACGGATTGATTCAACCTGCTTTAGTTGCTGAACAAGGCCAATTAACACTTTCAAAACAGGTAAGCTCTGCCGTTATGTTAATATTGATTAACGATATTTCATGTATATCTTTTAATAATCTTTTCTTCCCAAAAACTTAGGCATATTCAACAATTGCACAATGTATTGCTGTTCTTTGTGTAATATCCCAGAGAAATTGTTCATCAACTGTTAATGATTTTTCAAAGAAAATATCGGTTTGTAGAGCTTTTATAATTATAATTATATAGCAATTTAATTTGAAATTCTACAAAGTTTATATTTTTTTTATTATTTATTGCGTTTTAGGATCAAAGACAATCCGACTCTATGAAATATTTATCTTTATTAGCTTTAGGCGAAATTGGACGTAAAGTGTATGACTCAATTTTAGGTGTAATTAAACATTTGCTAAAATTTTGAAAACTAATAATCATTATTACATTATTTAATAGTGATTTAAGTAAACATGCCAATCTACATGTTATTATACTATCTTTGTTTTCAGTACCTTCCGAGGACATAAAATCAGCGGCTGCGTTTGCGCTTGGTAACGTAAGCGCTGGTAATGTTGGTAAGTATTTGCCAATTGTTATCGGGGAGATCAAAGAAGATCCAAAGAAGCGGTACCTATTATTACATGGGCTTAAAGAGGTATGTACAATGTTATTTAATATTTATTCTTAAACTTATTTAAACGTGGTGCAGTATTAACGTAAATTATTATCGTTTAGATTATTTCTCGTTATTCAAATGAAGAAGGTGTCAAAGCTCTGGGTCCTTTTGCTGATGACATTTGGTACATAAAATTTTACCCTTTAGTGAATTTATTTATTTGTTTATCTATCTGTTATTAAAATCATTATCAACTATTTATAGGAACATTTTGTTTGATAGTGGTGAAAATATTGAGGAAGGAACACGTAGTGTTGTTGCCGAGTGTCTTGGCAAACTAACATTGGCAAATCCCAATAAATTTTTACCAGAACTTCAGGTATTATTTGAGCCTACCACCTTTATTTTTTTTATATAAAAAAAATTATAAATAATATGCCTTTTTATTGCTAGAAACGATTACGTTCTATATCGGCTCAAACTCGTGGCACGGTTGTCACGGCTATAAAATTTACATTTATAAATCAAGGACAAGGATATGATGAATTATTACGACCTTTAATTGTGGATTTCTTGTCATTAATACAAGACAATGATTTGGTTAGTTGATGATAATCTTATTTTTATGTTTTAATTTTTTTATTAATGGGTTGTTATTAAATTTACTTATAGAATGTACGTAGACTTTCGTTGTCAACTTTAAACTCGGCGGCTCACAACAAACCATATTTGATCCGTGACGTCTTGAATCAACTATTACCTTTGTTATATGAAGAAACCCTTATAAAGGTATTCTGCTTGTCAATTTTTGGTAAACACCAAAAAAAAAAGAAGTTCATCATTTATTAAACTTGTTAGGAGCATCTCATCCATATGGTTGAAATGGGACCATTCAAACATAAAGTAGATGATGGTCTTGATATTAGAAAGGTACCAATTTAGTTGTTATTAGATCAATTTTTATATATTATATATGTAATTGACACGATTACTTTCACTTTAACAGTCTGCTTATGAATGCATGTATACTTTGCTCGAAACATGCCTTGATAAGCTTGAAATATATAATTTCTTAACGCGCGTTGTTGAAGGATTATCGGACCAACATGATATTGCTATACTTTCACATACCATGTTAATTCGATTGGCCCGCGTTGCACCAACGGCAGTCACGCAAAGTAAGTTTCAGGTTTGAGGTATTCGATTATTACCATACACTTACAAATTCATCATTTAGGACTTGATGAGGCTGTGGAGCCACTCAAAGGAACACTTACATACAGAATGAAGGATAACGCTGTAAAATCAGAAATCGACAAAAACAATGAATTATGTCGATCTGCCGTGAGAGTTGTGGTAACTTTGGCTAAATTGGCTGAGCATGGTACGTTTAAAGAAATCATTAGAATTCTCCATTGTTACAGACTGAATAATGATTTTTATCATATTTTAGGCGGAAGTACACCCAAATTCGATGCTTTTGTTAGAGATACGAAAGTTGGGCAGTGGGGTGAACAGTATAATGCTTATCACATTGAACTAGAAAGTAAAGAATTTGGTATAGGACACGGTGGTGATACTATGGATCTTTCATAAAATTGGAATGGTTTCTTTCTTCGTATTGCTCAAGTAGATTTCTAAACCTTTTTTTTCTAAAAAAGAAAAAAAAAATATGCATTTATGTACATATATATATGTATGTATATATAATCCTTCAATAAATTAATTAAATATATAGTAATTCTGATGCAAAGCTTTATTGGCGATTCGGAACGTTAATATTTTTGAATTTATTTTAATGCTGTATTTTTGATAAGAAAATGGTGATATAATTTTACTGCGCATTAGATTAAACCAAGAATCGATGTGATTTATACCTCGGTACATTATTACTATTTTTATTTTTATTTATTTACATTTTAAACAATTCATTAAACTTTAAATTATACATGGTGGTATTTAAAAAGTATTTATAAAAAATTTTTGCCGCGTTAATCTGTCAACGTATTTTTTTTTGTTGGCGGACCAAATAAATATTTGTGAATAATTTTTTAATCATTTTTTTTACGCGTAAATCACGTTTATTTCGCAAAAATAAGTATTACATACTGTATAGTCACTTGATCATTTTCCCCACTTAATTAAATTCAGATTCAATTTCCATTTTAAGAATTAAAAAAAAAATTAATACGTGTACAAAATGGTAAAGAAACACTTTTTTTTCCTTGAATTAGTTCCTGATTTGTAAAAAAAAAAAAAAAAAAAAAAAAAAAAAAAAAAAAAAATACTGGAATTGATACCTGAATTTTTTTTTTAGCAAGCAAATGATTGTGCTTTTAACGCGTTGGGGCGAAAAAAAAAGCGAGATAAACAACAATTAATGAAATTAATACATTAGATGTTATATATGTATTCATTCATATGAACATGAATGAATTCTGTTTGTCTTATTTTAGATTGAAAGGTTAGGATTATGTCAGCGTTTTCGCATAATCTCGGGGAGCTTATAAATTAATTTTATTACACGTCAAATCCGAAAACGAAGAACATATGGGGCGTTTTTTTTTTTTTTTTTTTTTTTTTTTCGTTGATTATTAATTATTAGTATATCATAGTAAAAATTTCCCCCTAAACTGGCAAAACTTGATCAAATTAAGAGATTATTTCTTAATTAGATAGATATCATGATTTCTTGATATTTTATTATTTTTATCTTTCAAATGGTACAATTAGTAATTATTTATTATTATTAACAATAATCATAAGGATCATAAAAATGTATTTCATTAAGGAAAAAATCGCGTTATTAAACAAGTAAACGATTTCATAATGATATAATCACATCTTAAAACAATATCAATAAAAAAATTTTATTTATAGTTCTTTTTTTCCTTGTGAACTACAGATTTTCTGAAATTACATTTGTAAATCACACCATAATCAGGAAAATATCACATCATAATCTTTTTTCCCCACAAAATATTATTGTTTATTTTATCTTATTTTAAATGATTCTGAAATAAAATAAAAAAATTTAAAAGAGATAGTAAAAAAGAGATTCACAAAACAGCCAATCCGTTAGTAAAGAATCGATTTGACCACGGGTAAAAGTTTAGAATGAGATAATATGAATTTATTCTTACATTGTCAAATTGAAGTATTTTAAAGTTTTTCAATAATACCAAAAAACTTTATTTTAGCCTGTGATAGTTAACGTGCATATTGAAAAAAAAGGAGCGTACAGGTGCATACATCAAATCAATTCATCAACTTTTTGCTTATTTAATCACGAGATCAAAAAAAAAAAGGGTTGGGCAAGCGCCCGCTTTTTTTTTTTACCAGTATCATCATCATCATCATCATTTATTTAATTTATTATAATTATTATTCCCATTCACATTCACATTCAAATCAAAAATAAAATGAGATTTATAGTTTAAGACTGATTGTATGTATTATACTTGTTTTTTATTATTATGTTTCTTAAAAGAGAATAAAAAAAAAAAAAAAGAATATTTCATCGAGTAAAAAAGCATATTTTTTCCCCACAATTTGTTCAATTTGTTTTAATTTTATTTTGATGATTTTTTTTTAAAAAAAAACAAATAATAAACAATGAAATTTTTTTTGTAGAATAAGATAGAATATAGTAAAGATAGAAAAAAACTCATCCGATTTCAACACAAACATAAATGCAAAAAATAATATATTAACAATTCTTTCCAAAAGGATAAAAAAATCGTCCGTGTTTAGGGGAATAAAGATTTTTTTAGGCAAAAATATCAACAATAACAACAACAATAATAATATTAATAATAATATTGCAATGATAAATCACGGTTTTCTCACACTTTAATACAACAATATGTTGGAGAAAAATAAAGCCAATCTTTTTTTTTTTAAGGTCATTTGCTTCTGTCTGCATTAGAAAAAAAAAATAAAAAGAAAAAAATAAAATTTAAAAAGAAAATAAAAAAAGAGAGGACCAACTTATCCGATACGTCGTTATCAAAGATTTCGAAGAATACGAAAATTTATCATTGTAAAAAGATTCCTTTTTTTTGAGGAAAAAAAAAGAGTCTTTGATCTTTTTTTTACCTTTGACATGCATCTATGCAACCAAAAAGATTTAAGATTTCATTGGCCTGATAAAAAAGCTTTTTTCCACAGGAGAAAGGTATAATAATACATACAGTACAGAACATAATTAAACACAAAGTGATACGCAATAATACAGTCGGAATACACAAATATACACATTATACAGTATCATTTTGCTAACAATAAGTCCATTAATGAAGAATATTCATTTCGGAAAGGGAAAACTTTATTTTTTATATAAGGAGATTATTTCCTGGAATCCTGGTATCGTGCTTGAATTCTAACCAAACATGGAATTAAAAAAGAATTCCACAATTTAAAATGTTGATGTCCCTGAGACCATATAAATCATGGTACATTAAAAAACTTTAATGTAGACTTTTTTTATTATACCATTTTTTTTTAATCTGACCAAATGCAACATCTTTAGTGCTAAACACGACCACAACTTTTTTTTGATTTCTTTTTACATCATGATAATTTCTTCAATGATAATTAGAAAAATGGAACATGTATAAGACAATATTAATCACATGATATTATTGTAATATCGAAAACCCAAACGGTTAATACATCTAAATATCATCATCACTTATTATGTAATACAGCCCATGCAATGTAAGGAAAAAAAATGTATCACCAACCAAACTACCCAAAGCAACAATTTTATTAGAATTTCCGTTTCAAATCAATCGCATGTATCACCCGCAGTAATGTCGAGATCCTTACCTCATGAATAAATGCCCTTTTGGCCGATTCTGTTTGATGAAGGTTTTTTTTTTAATTTGGGCGCGGGGCTTATCAACGCTCATATGCCAGTTGGCTGTACGGCAATTTTTTCGTGCTCTTCTCATTGCGTCTTTGCTAAAGTTAACCTAATTGAAGCAGTCATTTACCCTTCTCATTGTTACCTTTATCGACAACAAAATATAAACAAAATAAAAATAAAATAACAAATAAAAAAAGAGGGCCGAGAGCTTCTAAATTTCTTTTTACAACAATCCATTTCTGTTCAACACTAAAATCATTTACAATGAAATTCTTGAAAAAAGAAAGAATTTTCCCAAGTTTCAGCCTTTCTTGAAGATAAACTAAATTTAACTTCAAACACGGAAACGTGACTCCTTTTTCTTTGACTTTTCTCACACATTCATTTATCTCTCAATTTCTCCACATCGTTCCATTGCCTTTTCGGGAAGATAACGTGTTTTTTAGTTAAAAATAATTTTTTTTTTCATTTAGTTCATTACAACAATTAAAATGTTGGTTAATATTTATTTTATCAGGTTATATAGATTAGGCGCAGCCGATTTTCACCGAATGTATCCCCCGTTGAATGGGAACCCCCCTTGATGATTCACCGGGGATATGCGAAAAAAGCACACTGGCAAATTTTTAATCATTGAGTAATTGACACCGTCTTTTACTCGTTATTGTTGTTTTTGTTTGTGAATTGTGATAGGTATGTAATGATTATGTTTTTTTTTTCTGTTTCCCCCGAAATTTAATTTTAATTAAAAAAAAGAAAATCATCATGCATAAAATATAAAAGGGACAATCATCAACAAGACATCTCGTGTGAAATTTTAAATGTCAAGTTAATGAAATCAATGAAATCATTTTTGGTAACAATTTTTTTTTTAGCTTTGATTTTGTTTGGATTTTTACTTTAATGTATGTATGTATTATCATGGGTCATAATCAATCAATCAAATCATAAAAAAAAAACCTTTGAAAGGAAAAAATGTTTTTTTTAGATTTTCAAGAATCTTGTTGTTTTCTGCCAAGATATACACACAACTGGAAGAACTCATCATGACACAACACGAGAAGAAATAATAAAATAAAATAAAATTTTTTCAATTACAAACAACAATCCCAAAGATACACTCATTCATATGAAAAGAAGTTGTCTGCTTATTATAGGTTGTCAAAAAGTAACCTAATTTTGGAGCGCCATTCAAATAATCAAAATAATAAAATCAATTAGTTAAATAAAGCATAAATTAAAAATTTCGATTACAATGATTTAAACCAAGTTAATTCCGGTGGATACCGATTATTGATCATTTAAAAAGGATTGTCCTATTTAAGATGTTCTTGTAAAACAAAGTTTATATCTTATTGTGTATAATATTGGTTGTGTACTTTATGATGGAATGTTGTGTTGATGTCTTTTTTTTTTGGTTATGGATTGTGCTTGTCAATGTTATTCTCTTTATTCTTCCTTGTGTCACCATTCATCAAGATATCTTTTTTCCATCATCATTTGATTTATTTGATTTGAATGTTAACAAGTCAACAATCAAGTTCATTAAGGTTTTTCTTTAAAAAAGAAAAAAGAAGGTTTAGCTAATTTCGGACATGATAAGTCGTTTCATAGTTTAACAAGTGATGTGCATATTTGTACGTATGACAATTTTAATTAATAATAATGGCACATCATATATATAATTACCTGTCATAAAACTTGATTGAATACACATGTATATATATAGACGTATATTTATTATTATTATTATTATTATTATTATTATTTTATTTTATTTTATAAATCTTGACCATTTTAAGAATGAAATCAAAAAAAAAGGAATTCCGAATAAGAACCGAAAACTGTAAATAACAATACCCGAAACCAAAATAAAAAGATATTTTGATTGAAGAGTCGAGAAATGTTACAAGGAAACCGCAGTCCCTTTATTTGATGTTATTTTATTTTGTTGTGACTAACACGCAATTCAACACTACCTTCATAATATGATTTACCTGAACAAGGAGATGAACACCTTTCATCAAAAAAAAAAAAAAAAAACTTGTTCTTCATCCTGAAAATTTACCAAATTTGAATACCATATTCTCTTCATTTTTGAAGTCAATACGAGATAATAGGCAGGTTTAAGGTTTTAAAAAGAAATTGATTATCAAACTTCGTTCTATCAATGGAAATTTTAAATATTCGGTATACTTTTTTTTTTTGTTTGATGTTGCGCGTCAATCATCATTCAAAGAGGTAATTGACCGTGTTACTCTATGAGAACATTAAAAGGTAATACATTCCAAATATTCCCAGTTTTACTTGGAATGGTAAAGAGGCTTTTTTGAATTGATATTTTTGGCATATTTTTTTTTATGAAAAATTAAAAATAAACAAAGCAATCATCAAAGTTACAGGAAACAAGATAGAGAACGGGGAAAAAAGGAGGGAAAAATAAAACCCTAATAGAACAAGGCATCTATCTAGAATGGAACAGTTAAGGGGGAAGAGGAGGTTTGATGAAACAACAATAAGGTTACGAAACAATATTAATGTTTTATTTTTCTTTGAGAACTGACTAAATTTTTTTTTTCAAATGTATAATTAACGTATAATTACTAAAGAGGATCTCATCAGCCTAAGCTTTAAAGCTAGTCTCGTGGCATAACCTCGTGTTGTTGAAGCATCAAGCATTTGTGTGGCGGATGATAGGACGCGGGGTTATTTGTTTTGGATCGTGTAGCAAGTGGGGGAAGTTAAATTGTCTTACCAAGAGTAACTGTTTATAACCTGTGTATGGGTATTTCAACAAAAGAAACAACAAAAAGCTTGTGATGCTTGCAGAAAGTAAACAATTACTATATTTCATTAAATTTACAAATTAAATAAATAAAAATGTATGTGAAAATTTTTTTAACTTTACCTTTCATGAGAGAGATAATTTTTTTTTTGATGCCTTGTATGTGAGACCATATGTGATGACTGTAATATAACGAACGCCTTTTGATTATGATTATTATTACGAACTAGATTTATATTAATAATTTAATTTAATTTAAAATTTTATTATTCCCTTTGGGAAATCTAAAATGAAGCACACAACACATGTTAGTAAAAAAGCGAAAAAGATGTATGATAACGCCATATTCTTGAAAATAGATCGTCCCACAAAGAAAAGCAGAAAAAAAAAATAAAGAAAAAAATTCAAACTAAACCGAATATGCATCATTAACACACTCAATTCAATTTGGAATTTTTTTTTTTTTTTTTTTTTTTTTAAATAATCATAAAAAAATAAATAAATTAATAATATTAATAATAATAATAATAATAATAATAAGACCAAAATAAAATAATAATAATAATAATCAAAACGGCACGCACACACACACACCACACACATCCACTTTTTTTTTTACGTGTGTGTATTGTGAGATGCAAAAACAAAAGAAGAAAGAAAATCTAGGAAAAACTTGAATGTGACTTTTTAAAGTTATTGGATGCTTGAAATGGTCTGATTCGTCTTTCTTTAATTCTTTATTCCTTTTTTTTATACATTTTTTTTTTGTTGTGAATCAAAATGAAGTTGAAATTATGGTAGTCAAAGTGAATCGTTCTCCAATGGTATCAACGCAAATGACGATCACGAAATTAAGTGGTGCAAAAAAAAAAGCAGATCATCAATTTCGGATGAATGCTAATAAATGCTAAACACCTAAGCTTTGTCATTGAAAAAAAGCGTTTAACCACATTTCGAATCCATTTCTTTATGTCCTCGACGAATCCTTACCAAAAAAAGATAAACGCGAAAGCATGTAAACAGGGAGAAGAAAAAGAAGGGAGGGGCGTGTGTATGTGTTGTGTTGTGTGTATATGCTCAATTCTTTATTAGTTTCGCGATTCAACCGATTAAGCAAAAAAAAAATTTATATAACTTTATTAAGTGGTGATTTATTTTATTTACTTTAAAAAGGCATTGGGTGAATATGAAATGATGATGATGTTCGTTATGAGTAAATAAATATAAACCGAAAGATTACACGTTTTCCTTCATGATCATCTTGTCATAAACCGGTAATAGATATAGTTTGAGAGTTTTGGAAGCCACTTGGCGTACATTTTTCTTTTTGTTTTTTTTTTTTTTTTTTTCTCAATTGGATTTCGCGATTGAATGAAAGGTACCAGATGAAAAACGGGGCAGGTCAACATATGCGTACCGCAGTTTATTATGAGAGAAGGAAAAAAAAAGCCGCAAACGTTAAAGGATATCTTGATTCGCGTGGAATGTTGATATTTTGGGAGATGATTTCCATAGAAAACCATGCAATAAGGTTGTCATCAAATACGTCATGCTTTTCCTTTTTCCACCTTTAATAAATCCTTTTAATAACAAACGTAAACAAGTATAAGCAAAAAGTCAGGAGGCTTTTTACTATAATTAATTAGCCAAACACACTTCCTTGCATCTTGTGATTAATAGCGCAGCATTTCCTTCAATTCTAATAATAATAAAGGAAATTGATTTGAAGTTGATGTGGATGAGAATGGTTAGCTCAAATGGTTTAGTATAAATTAGTACATTAATATAAGCACAACGGCTATGCCATAATCTTTATGATGATCAACCTCATAGACGCACTTTCTTTCCTTTTGATACGCTTTTTGATAAACTGGACGCCCCTACCACTTAGACTTTTTACATTTTGAGTAACTAAAAACAAACCACATAATCCCTCAACATTAAATTACATAACGTTTCAGCCAATTAGACGTACGTCAAGTCCTTTGTTAAGTTTCGGGATTTTTTGAAACACGCTTTATCTTTTATCAAAGGTATTCCCTAATTTATGATTTTGATTATGATTATGATTATGATTATGTTTATTATTGTTATTCTTATTGTTATTATTTCACATCTGCGTAAGGATGGGTAAACATCGGAAACCTTTTTAAGGTTTCCACCACCTTTTTTTTTTTATATTCATCTTATTCTATTTTTTATTTTTTTTATTTTTTTTTTTTTTTTAAAAAAAAAACTATTAAAGATTAAACAAAGGATGGACAGATTAAAACTAATATTACAGTTGGTTTCCAATAAAAGAAGAATGTCATACCAAGAGATAAACCTTACTTTGCCACTCCCAAAGAAATGTCTACCTACCATCATAGGTTACATGTTTTACAGGAAAAAATGTAAATATAAAATAGAATAAAAAATATTTTCCTCGGAAAATCGGCGTAAACTTGGTTGAATACCCGTTTCACCCATTCAATATTAAGAAGGAAGAAAAAAAAAGAATGTGTATTTACAAGAACAACAACGACGACGACAACTACAATTGATATCTATTTGTGTTTGTGTATAAAATGTGTTGGAATCACTCAATTTTTGGAACACTTGATAATAATGGATGCATAAAAAAAAAAAAAAAAAAATCTTTTGATGTTCAAATCATACATTACTCGGTGCGCACTCGGAAACTCCATTAAAAAAATTTTTTACACTTGATCATTTCTTTTTTCAATATAAATATTTATTAAACCTTCCTGACTAGTCGTAATGATAAACCGGTTTCTGTTTTTAATTTTGTATTCGTATCACCATCCTTTTGAGGAAAAAAGATGTCTTTGTGTAAAAAAGGCAAAGTGGTATCAGAAATTGTTTTGTTTTAAAGTTAGTCACCGAGTGGTTGGTGCCGTGCGGGTGTGGGTGGCTTGGTCCAATCCTGTACCAGCCTAAGGCATGCGATGCTGCGGGCAATCAAACGGTTATTTATATTATTATTAAAAAAGAAAAACAAAAAGGTATGTAGATTGCCGAAACCTAACAACAGGAAAGTTGTGACCCATTTTCGATGAAATCAGATCCGTTCATGTTTACATTCCCTTCGCGAAAATTGTTATTATCATCTTTTTGTATGGTTGAAAAAAAATCATGAGGAAAATTTTTTATTTATTGTATGATTGCCAATCTAGAAATACCAAAAAAAAATATATCCTTATTGATATCATTCAAATTTATGACAATCAAATCAAAAAAAGGCGTTTTTTTTTTTTTTTGAACACCTTGGTCATTACGTCATTATTTTGTACGCTCTGGCTGGTCCTTTCTCATTAGTCCTTTTTATATGCTACTCAATAATACAAAATTTAATTAACAGCTTCCGATTTATTTGCACGAGGGTGCGTTTGACGATTTTAATTGACCGACTTTTTTGTTTGGGATTAACTAATTAGGACTTTGAGCGGCTTTTCTCTCATTATTATTATGTGTCATAGTCAATCCTGCTGCGCCGCGTATCGATGTGCGTCATTTTGAGATGATTTTTTTTTTTTACACATCTTCACGTGAATGAAAAAAAATTTGTCTTTTTATTTCTTACGTGTCAAACATCCGAAAATCCACAAAATAAGAAAACCATTTTCAAACTAAGAACTATGGGCGTAATTTTTTTTTTTTATCATCTCTTTTTTTTGAACTCAGGTAAACTCGGATAACCCGGATAACTCGGATAATTATAATATTTTTCATTCCCAAAAAATTTTTTTTCTTTATCATACATCTACAGAACAACAAACACACAACCTAAAACGTTGTAATTCGCATAAATCCTTGTACATAATGTCGCTCACATAACATTACATACATTTACATCTTTCTTTTTTTGATAGTTCATAGAAGAATCAAATTACACTTATCTATTCTTTTCATTACACATTTTCCTCAATAAATTTCTAATTTTAAATTTTTCTCTTTTATTTTCAAGGAGGAAAGTTGTATCACTCATATGTTTGGCTCACGTATCACCTTCCTTCTCCTGATTAATGAATGATACCTTCTTTATCCCCATCCTTTTCTATCATGAACGTAAGATAAGACTATTTTATTATTTTTTAACTTACTCTTTTATTTTAATAATTAGGTTTCCTTGAATTTCTGAAACAATCTCATGGAAATGTGCATAAATTTCATCACGTGTCACATAACCTTTATTAATATATTTTTAAAAAAGTTCGTTACACTAATAATACACGATCACGGTTTAATTGTTAATTTAAAAAAATGGAAAACGCGTCAGTCTTTTTTGCGCGTTTTTTTTTCAGTCTTTTATTACGTTATTGATATATTTGTTTTCTTAAGTTTCTTTTTACAAAAGGTTTAATTAAATAAAAAAAAAAAAAAGTGGTTTTCGGTTTCTCAAATCTTAAAATAAATTCTTTAATTTTTGGATATTATAATAACGAATTTCGTTTTAAACTAAATATTTTTGCGAGGAAAAAAAAAAAAATTGAAAAAATTGAAAAGCTTAGAGAGGAGGAGGAGAAAAACTATTTTTTTTTTTGGCGATTTTTTTTTTTTTTTTTTTTTATGCCAAAGTTGACTACTAAGTCTAATTTTTTGAAATTTTTATTATGTTAATGTATGTTATATTGCGAATAAAGAAAAACTAAAAGGAAAAGATGCTAAAATTACAGTACAAATGCAAAGAGAAGAAAATATATAAAAATATCTAAAGAAAAAAGAAAGGAAATCTGTACAAGATAGGAAAAAAAAAATGAAATTTTTTCTTTTTGCGTCATAAATAAACGCCTTTACAAATGAATAGTTCTTTTATTATTGTAAAAAAAAAAAAAGTTGTTTGTCGAATTACACTACGGTAGTTGGAAATGACAAATTATTAATTGGGAAGCCAGAAGATCCCGATCTTGAATTGATGAGATTTGATTGCATTCGTCTTGCGGTGATGTATACCATTGGATTTATAAAAGTCGTGTATTGAGCTTGAGACGTTCTCACGGGTACATTTGTTGAATATGACGAGCGAACATCATAATTAGCCTGCTGAGGTTGCTGTCTTCGCGAAGAATGACTGGTTGTGTACATCACGGAAGAGGAATTTGAGGTGGTGGTTGGTATATTATAATAAGTGACTTGTCGAGTGGCACCGGAGCTTGATGGTGGGGTTGGGTACGCTATCGTTTGGGTATATTGTGGTTGCGATGATTGAACAACTAACTGTTGTTGTGAAGCAGGAACGGACGTGTAAACTGGATATAAACTGGTCCTCTTTGGAGGAGATACCATGATCCCATCAAAAGCCTGTTCGGCAGATCTCTTGAACCCGGTTGACATTGATTGTACGGGAACGAGAATCTGTTGTTGCTGTTGTTGTTGCTGCTGAGTAGACAAATATGATTGTGAATATTGTGGTACAACCATGCCGCAGTCAGACGAGTTGTGATCATCGTTTTCGATGAAAGAGTCCATCTTTCGCACCCATTCAAAATATTGTTGTTCAGAAACGTATAATTCATAATCCAACGAACTCAAGAATTCCATCTCCATTGTATTAATCTCCGAAACCGGAATATTTGTTACTTCTGACCATGTTTTGTTTGTATAGGTGTTGTCATCTAAAAATTTATTTGCCAACATGAGCGCGACGGTAAAGGTCCTGTACTCTGAACCACTTTGACCTTTGATTGTGGGGTTATTGATCTTCATTCGATGAATGTAAAGTAGCGATAAGAGAATCACGGAATGGGAAACTTGAGTGGCAGAGATAACGTCCTTGCAAAACTTTTTAAACGCGTCCCTGGGTTTGTATTCAGCGTATCTCCTGTGACCATTCCCACCTGGGGGTGGTGGTGGAGTTATTATTGAGGGGGTGTGCGGATCAATCAAGTAATCACCGAACCACAGGAAACAAGTCATATGAGAGGCAAATTCTGTTGCGCGCTCAGGTACTTGCTCCAACAACGAGCCCTCTTGAGATATTATCGAAGGATTCTTCGTTACGTTATGATTATTAGACTTTTGTGGTAGTGGTGGTGGTTGTTCTGTGTAGTATTGCATCGTGGATTTCTGTTGTTGTTGAGCTCTCGAAGTATAATGTTGTTGATCTAATCGCTGTATATTGTATTGAGTCTGTTGATGAACTTGTCTTTGTGGAATTGGTGGAAGTGGCTTTCTTTGTAAATTTATGGTTTGAAGCGAAGAAAAGTTTGAGTTGGTGGGAGGAATTGGTGCGAGTGTGGTGGTTAAATACATGTTTTGTCTTTTACTTTCTGCTATGTATATTCTAAGATAATTAATTCTTTCGATTTCTTTATTTTTTTGGTTTGTCGTGTGAAATTTTACCGCGTTAATGAATTGATATGTGAACGGAAAAATATATATATATATATATATATGTTGTTGTTGATTTCTTCTAATATTATTTTTTGTTAAGTGTCGAAAGTTGTTGCGTTGCAAAGGTAAGTTTTAAAATAAAACTCGCGTCTTGTTTCTTTTTCTTCCTCTTATAAAAGAAGCAAAAGAAAAAATTTTTTTTTTTTGTGTTGTAAAAAAAATTTAAAAACCCAAAGTCAAAAAAATGGCGGTTTTTTATAAATTTTTTTAAATCAAAAATCAATTGTGAATATATATATATATATATATATTAATTGATCTTATTATTATAAAAAAAAAAAAAAAAGGTGGGGAGAAAGTACATGAAATATATATGTATAAAAAAAAAAAAAAAAAAAAGAGTATCGGGATATTATTAGTTTTTCTTTTTGAAAAAATATAAAGTTCCAATTGTGTAAATGTTATTAAATATATAAAAAAAAAGGACATATAAAAATGGATTAGACTTGTTTTTTTTTTGAATGAAAATGGCTTAACAAGATAATATATTTATTTAAAATAATCAGATTATATTATTACTCATAATATAATTGATTGTAATACTACTGTGTATATATTTATTATTATTACACTTATTATACTCGGCTTAAATTTTTATATAGAGAATACGTAAACTAATTTAGGATATAAAAATAATACAAGTCAAAGTAAGTTTTTACTATAAAATCATAATGCCACTACAGTTAGTGACTCAATCATACGATGATGTAGATTATAATTATATTTATATTATTATTATGACTGTAAAAAAAGTAAACAACAAAACCTTATAAATTTATAATACAATAATCACCACATAAATAATCAATCCTGTTTGATGATTTTAGCTAATTTCTTTTTTAGTGTAATGACAAAAATTCTCTTGAAGTTTAGTTTGAAAGGAAATAAAATTTCGATTTTTTTTTTTTGATTGTTGTTTGTTTGATTGATTGGGGAAGTAAATGTAAACAACCGCCCAGTGAAATAAAATGTGAAAGAGTTGCAAGAATTAGTGATTAATTAAATAATGGGGCGAAGGGTTGAAAATGTGAGGTAAATAATAATAATAAAAAAAAATATTTTTTTTTGTCCCTATTTTTTTTTAATGATGTCGCAAGAACCAACATTTGTCCTTTCGTCCTCAATAGGTTTCATCTAATCGATTATACAAAATAGAAATAGATTCTTTTTTAACCGGATTCTAAATAAAAAAAAAATTATCATGCTAAAAAAAAATACGCGCAGCCTGCACAATCGTCATTACCCACCCCCTTTCCTTCTTTCCGTTTAATATTCCGCCCCCGATAAACATGTTAGTCATACTGTAGGAGCTTTCTATTATTCTTTCTGTTATTTGTCTCGTTTTTTTTTTCTTTTTACATTCCGCGCCCATCAATTGTTGACATTCCACAATTTCATAATCAATTTCAAATAAATAAATAAATAAATAATATACAATACTTTTTTTTTTCTGAATTCAAATTTATCTATTATGGAATTTACATATGACACAACACATCGATTCTTTCTCCATTTAACCATTCATCAAACCAACAAATGTTGATATGTGTTATTCCTTAGAATTAACCATAATCCTTGTTCGCGCGCGAATTTCCTGACCTATCATGTGCTAAAAAATCTGCTCTAACCTTCCATATTGTGGAATGTAAAGTCGAAATTTGTGAATAAGAGATAACCTATAATTGAATCCTAACAAATTAATATGAATGATTTTTATTTCCCTAAATGGAAGGTAAGACACGCTTTTTATTTTTTTTATCCCTTTGAGCGTATCAAAGAAAAAAAAAATATTTCATGTATTATGAAAATCCATTATTTTTTTTTTTTTTAAAGAAGGAAAAAAAAAAGAAGATATTACTTGACTTTGTGTAAAAAAAGATTTAGTAATTCTCCCTGCATTGAATAATCGCTTGATGTTTCTACATCACATCCCCATACAAGTTCAACCTTTTTGTTATCTTTTTAATATATCTTCATTATTTGAACGTGTGTGTAACCCACACTCTAGGTTATCTTTTTCGTCAACCTACCCGCCCTCTCATTATAAATTACTAATGTAAGCATGTGATTATATTTTGCGATTTTGATTATATTAATTCGATTGATTGATTAGGATTTATTGATTATCACGCACGTATTCTTTCTGTCTTTCTTTTAAAGAAAATTGGGATCAACAAAAATATAAATACCGAGTTTTGTTATGTTAAACCATAGGGAAACTTTTTGTCTCATTATTTAATAATTGATACCTTTTAGAACCAATAATACAAATTTTTAATATATAATTTATGTGTGGTATCACATAACCTAAAACATTTAATTAAAAATTTTTTATTTTTTTTTTTCCTTCTTGTAATAATAATATTACAAAAGTGGTATTTGTGATTTTTATCACGCAACACATCTATCTCCTCGTTTAATTTAATTACAAACACTTTAATAGATTCCAAATAAACTCTTGAAAAAAAAAAATCTTGAATAAAAAATAATAATTTGTTGGAAATAGATATTATTCTATCATGCTTATTCTAATTTGTTTATTACACAACTATGTGTTACAACCAACCAATTACAATTTGAGAAGAACGAAAAAAAAAAAGGAATGCTGAAACTCTTTTTTTATCCAAGCTTCAAATGGTAAAGATTTCCCATTAGCGATGACCCGGAATTTCCCAAACAACTTTTTTTTTAAAACAAAGTTTATGATACTAATCAAATGAAAATTCTCGATTCTATTAAGACAATAAAAAATGATGTTACTTTTACTTCTTCAAACAATTGGAATTGCAGGCGAATATAATTTGCTCCAAAAGATTTGTCATATTAATTAGGTATATTTGAAAATCACCAAATAATATTTGATATTAAATAAAAATATATAAATATATAAATATATTATTATATTATTATATAAATATTTAATTTACTATATTAAGTTTAAAGTAGGTAAGACATGCAAATGATTTTTCCTTTTGCAGGAATGCGCGTCTTTTTTAACTTATCTGATAATTTCGTAATGATCATTCGTATTTTTGACCTAAATTATCTTAATTATGTTAACTTATTTTAAACCATTCCGTTCATTAAATAAATATTAAAAACCGATCACGATTTTTTAAGTGTTTTAAGTAAATTTTTCGTTACTTTTTTTTTAAAAAAAGAATCCTTACAATTAAGGGTTAAATTAATAAAATATATAAAAATTCCTTTTAAGAAATCTAATGTATTTGAAGCTTGTGTAAAGATATTCAATTATTAAAAATTACCTAAAAATTACAGATTTACTATATTTACTATAATCATAAAATATTTATTTTTAACAATAAGGTTACTAAGTTATCAAAAAAGATATCCTTTAACATAAATTTAATTACACTTGAATACTAAACTTATTAATCAGTCTAATAAATCTTTAAAGATCAGGTCTAATTCCTAAGTTGTTTAATGAAATAGATATAATGTCATCTGAATAGGTATAATTTATAAGATATAATTGTTTTCATTAATTAGTATAAAATCAATCTAAAAAAATAAATATTTGATATTTTAAATTATTAGATTATTTAATTAACACCTGATTTTTATAAAACTATCATTAATAAATTTATATTACATTTTATTTAATAATAATAATTATTCCTTCAATAACTTTCCTTCCAAATTTAAAATTAATTTTATTTACTAATTAAAGTTAATTTTAAATATATTAAAAATTAAGTATCAAACAAATAATATTTTTATAATAAAATTTATAATATTTTTTAAGTAAAATCCAAAAAAAAAAATTTACATTAATTAGTAACTTTTTACATTAATTTAAGATCAAAGTTTTGAATATTTTTTAATAAAAATATTTTCTTTGTAAAAGATAAAATTATTAATTTTTATTAATTTTTATATTATTAAAAAAAAAAAACTTAAATATTATTTATTTATAAATTTAAAGTTGAAAATTTTATATATACTTAATATTTTAATTATTAAAAATGAAATTTTATTTAACAATAATACATTTATAATAAATTTTATAATGTATTTTAACTAAAAATCAAAAAAAAAAAATTATAAATTTCTATGTAAAATTTTGTATAACTAAATTTGAATAAAAATCATTATTAAGATTATTATATAAAAACTAGAACTTAGTAAAACTTGGATAAATTATATTAAAATATTATTAAAAATCTATGAAAATTATAAAAAAATAAAACTATATCAAAGCTTATAAAAATTGCAAAAATCATATCAACACCTAGTTAAAAATAAAGGTTTAAACATTTAGTCAAATCCAAAATAAGTTTAGACAAACAACTTTAATCATTACTATTTAAGAAATAATATTCTAATAATTAAATATAATCATTAAATAATAATAATATATATTATATATTTTTTATTATTAAACCTAAGAATTTTCAATTTTTATAACTTAGAATCAATAGTAAAATCTTCTTCAAAGCTTTAAGGCTGACTCTTACTAAGAAAATTATAGTAAAAATCATCTTCACAACTTTTAAAAATGTATTTTTTACTAAGAGAAACATAGTAAAAAATGATTTTGCAGCTTTAAAAATATTATTTTACTAGAAATAACTAATAAAAATGACTTTGCAGCTTCAGAAATGTTATTTTACTAAGAAAATATAGTAAAAATGTTTCTGCAGTTTTAAAGATATTATTTTACTAAGAAAATATAGTAAAAAATGCCTCTGTGGTTTTAGAAACATTTTTTTATTAAAAAACCTAGTAAAAAATGTGTCTGTGACTTCAGAAACATTTTTTACTAATAAAATGATTATAAAGCTGAGTTGGTGATTATTATTAAAGTTTACTGATTTTCTATTCAAATAATATTCAAATTATTTAGATTAATAAAGGCCTAGTTGAATATTTATCAAATAACTAATATTCAGCGAATAAAACTATTTATTTGAATATTCATTAAATAATATATTATGAAAAATATATTTATCACTTTATCAAATAACTGAATTATATATTTTATTTTAATATTATTATTTTGCAACTAAGATATTTACAAATCACAAAAAAAAATATATATATTTCATTAATTCTTTGGTCTAAATATATCAAACAATTTTATATTTCTTTTTAAAAACAATATAGATCCTAGCAATTCAGATTTTAAACAGAAATAACAAGCAAATAAATGAAGATCAGTATTAGAAAATAACCTTTTATTTGATACAGATATGACAGGTATTGATAAGTATTTTATTGCCAATTATGATAAGGTTAGAAAAATATTTTACTTGTACTTTTCATCATTCTAATGGATCACATTCTTGAATTTCCTTTAGTTAAGCTAAATATTGTATAACTTCATCAAATGTATTGCTTTCATCTTTATCATCTGAATCTTTATATATTCTAAACAATAAATAATTAACTTTATGAGGATTTGCTATTTTATTTGTAGGTAACAGCTCTAGTAAATTAATATGTGAATTATCTACTGATTCTTCTAAAATAATAGCTTGTTCAATTCAATATAATTGTCTAAAACTATTAATTGTAGTATTACATTGCATTTCTGTAACAAATTTAAGTTTTTTAAATTAAAAATCCAATAAAGCCGCAAGTAAAATTACTTCTTTTGATATATTCTAATATTTATACATACTCAAATAGATTGTAACTTTAACATATTCTAAAATGTTGGTAGTAGTAACTAGTGCTTTAATAATCCAATGTTTTTTAAACTATGAATCAACATTTTTACAAATGATTCAATTATCAGTATTGTATATTAAATATATATTTTTATATTCTTATGTATGATTACGCAATGTAATAGAAGATTGATTTATATCAATAATTCTAATATTTTTATTATTTAATGCTAAAAATGCTTGCTCAAAAACTTCTTCTTCTCTATATAAATTTGCATAATATTTTTTATTTTGATCTTTTGGTAATGTTACTTTTTTTTAGATAGCACATTATGCAGTAAACCATATTTAATATAGCATATGTAGTACTTGATAATATTTTAATTACTTCATAAAAAGATGCTAATAAAGTCAGCATATCAGAAAGAGAACTATATAAAAATAAAATAAAATAATTATTTATTTGTTAAATTATTTTATTAATTAATTTAAATACTAAAAATTACTTTCATTTGAATTCAATTAGATTAATTTATTCTAAATAATCACTATTATTCTTATTATCTTTGTCTTATAAAATTTTCAAAATAGTAATTAAGTAAATGATTGCATTTTTTAATTTATATAGACAGTTCTATACAAGATATGTTGAATTTTATCTTGTTTTAACATCAAGTAAAACTTTATATATTTTTAGATAATTCAAATTATGTTGAGCATCTTTAAGATTTTCTGTTTGTTTAGGATTACCTTTAAAAAATAAAATAAGATTGGTAACATACTTTTTAAATGCATCAGTAGCACTAAGACCTTTAATTATACTAAGGTAAAGGGTGTGAGTACAGCATAGTATATATAAAATTTCTATTAATCAAATAGCTTTCATAATATTAGAACTATTAATTGTAGTAGCAATATCAGTAAATTTAATAGGACATAATATTGCATAAACTTACATTCTATAATATTACGAAAACTTACAAGGTCACTATAAGATTACATAAATTATATTTTATAATGTTCTGTAATATTATAACATAATACTACATAATATTATGGAATGTAAACTATGCGAAAGTTTATGATGTAGTACTTCATAACATTATGGTATAATATTATATAAAACTTATGAAAATACAAGAATTTCAAAGTTTACAGGTAGATTAACATAGTTTACAAAAATTTATGTCGTTAATTCATTTATAATATTTATTTAAAACTTTTAATTGTGTAATATTTCGTAATTTACTGAGTTTAATATATTTAAATTTATTTATTTATATACAAATTATGCTTTATTTAAAACAATTTGACAAATAATATGAAAAAAAAGAAAATATTACAAAAATGAGATCACAGTAATATATACCATCATAAGTCTTATAAAGTTAAATATTAAGGAGAATTTTTCTAAATCAAATGGTTGATAAATAAAGAAATTAAATGTTTAAATATTTGATATTTCAAAAAATTTGCATGAAAGTAAAAAAAAAAGATAATTAATAGAATAAAAAGTAAAAAAGAGACAATTAGTAGAATAGAAAAGTAAAAAGGAAGAAAGTTAGTAAATAAAAAAGAAAAAACAATTAGTAAAATAGAAAAATACAAAAAGAGACAGTTAGTAGAGAAGCAAAAATAATTAATAGAAAAGAAAGAAAATACAGTTAATTTTTTACCTTTTTTTAATACAAAATATAATTTTAATGTTACAAATATAAAATTATTTGTATTTTATTTTTTAACCATGTTATTTATTTTTGTTATTTAAATATATACTATGCTTTGATCAAAAGATGATTTTTGACAAGGATATGATATATAAATTAATGTTTGAGGAAAGTAGTATTATAAATATAAAATATGTAATAAAAAGTAAATAAAAAATGTATTATAATAATAAGACTATTATAATAATTGTGCTTTATAAGCTTTTCTAACTAATAATAGAAACATTTACCTCTTCACCTAAATAACTAGCTTTTAAAAAATAATAACAAGTAACCATAAATAATTTTGTTACTAAAATGATAATAGTAGATCAGAAAGAATTAAAAAGTTTACCTACACTTGTAATTTATTCTATAGGCATTCCTTTTAATGTTCTTGAAATGAAAATAAAAAAGTTTTTTTTGCAAAAACTTGTTTTTTATTCAAATTACCAACTTATCAATCCTTTCAAATACTCTTTTAAATTAGGAATTCAAAGATATTAAAACTGTTACTAATCATTTATTTAATAAAATACAATATCTTATATCTAATGAGTAATCTAATATAATAAAAACTTTATTATTAATTATATAATCATTACACTAAAACCTATTTTTTATAAATCAATTCCTATCAAAAATGAATATTATTTTATAGAAAATATCATATAAAATATAAAACTTATAATAAAATAGGCAGGAATTAATAAATTTGCTACTATTATTACTAGTGTTTCGCATAGATCAGATCAGATCTGATTCATATCTGAATCTGACAAATCTGAATCTGTATTCGTATCCAATAGATCAAAAATTATTTTTAACAAAAATCCGCCTCCGCCATTTGGAACAGCATTTTAATGTTAAAAACAACAAATTTGTTGTTTTTTTAACAAAAATCCTGCCTTCGACGTTTGGATTGGCATTTTAATATAAAAAAATAATAAAAATTATTTTTTTTATTAATAAATATCGCATCTGACTTTCAGGATGGAATTTTATTATTAAAAATTAATTTATTTAATAATAATTGCCGCATCTGACTTTTGGAATGACATTTTTATATAAAAATTAATAAAAATTAATTTTTTTTATTAATAAATGCTACATCCGACTTTTGGGTGGCATTTTATTATTAAAATTTAATTTTTTTAATAATAAATGCTGCATCTGACTTTCAGGGTGACATTTTTATATAATAAATTAATTTTTTTATTAATAAATGCCGCCTCTGACTTTTGGGATGGAATTTTGTTATAAAAATAAATTTTTTATTAATAAATGCCGCATCTAACTTTCGGGTGACATTTTATTATTAAACATTGATTTTTTTAATAATAAATGCTGGCTCCAACTTTCAGAATAACATTTTATTATAAAAATTAAATTTTTTTAATAATAAATGTCACATCTGACTTTTGGGTGACATTTTATTATTGTTAACATGTAATTCTTGCAAACTACAACTGTTAGACAGGGTGTTAGAATGTTATTTCTTTTTAATTGCACAGTAATCTTAAGGCTTTTACAAATTGATTATTACGACTAATTCAAGTAAAGGTTTCAAGTCAAGATTTATACAAGTATTTCACGATCAATAATTCACAAAGTAACGAGTAATTATATTTTCAAGTAAGATGTTTATTGATAAGAATAAAAATAGAAATAAAGAAAATAAAGATATAACAAGAGAAAAGAAAAGAAAAGAGAATAAGAAACGAAGTATGAAACTAAAATGTAATACGATAGGCTTGTTTGCCTCTTAAAACTACTAAAAACTGACTTGTCAAATCCTACTTTTTACATGGTCTAAAAAGCTACCTATTTATATAAAATACAGTATATAGAAAGATATAACTAATATGTCTAATTTATTGTATATGTCAAATATGTCTGATATGTTATATATGTTGAATCTGTCTAATATATCTTATTTGTCGATTATGTCAGATATATCATATATATCAGACATGTCAGAAATGTCAGATTTGTTAGATTTGTCAGATCTATCAGATTTGTCAATCATTTGCATCACATAAGTCCTATCATATTTTATCCGTTCACATTATTAAAAATTAAATTTTTTAATAATAAATGCTGCTTCTGACTTTCAGGATGGCATTTTGTTATAAAAATTAATTTTTATTAATTTTTTAATAATAAATGCCACCTCTAACTTTTAGGATGGCATTTTATTATAAAAATTAATTTTTAATAATAAATGCTGTGTCTGACTTTTGAGTGGCATTTTATTATTAAAAATTAAAATTTTTTAATAATAAATGCTGCGTCCGACTTCAGAGAGGCATTTTTTTATTTCAAATCTAACAAATCAGATCTGAATCTAAATGTAAATCTGACAGATCAAATCTGAATACAAATCCGAATCTATCAGATTGAATCAGATTTTTTGTGAAACACTAATTATTACTGATAATACTTCTAATATAAAAAATATAAAAACTATATAAAAGATCCTCTAAGTTGAATACTTCTAATAAAGTATTTCTTAGTTATTGAATATATACTATTAATTTTTGGATAAAAGATATTTTAAAAATTAATTGTATTAGAAAAGGAAAAGAAGTTATACAATATTTTCATAAATATCAAATTTCTTTAGTAATACTTCATTATTTTCAATTGAAAAAATATTAAGATATAAAGTGACACAAAGTGATAAAAATGATTTTTATGTCTGAAATCAAATTTGGGTAATCCAGCTATCCAGATTTTTATTTTTAAAATAAAAATTTTTTTATCCAATAAATTTAATATTTTAAAGCTTTGTAACTCAGCTACATGTTCAGAATTTCATATATTTATTACTGCGTACTATTTTAATTTGTAGTATTAACCTCAATTCTTGTGTTGCTTAAATCAAGCAGTATATTTAATTTATTATATATGTATAGCAAATATATAGAGTGTATAAATAAAATAAATAAATCATTAATTAAAAATAAAGTGTTAAATTCCATTAGCACATACAATCAGACATAAATAAATGACCTATAAAAATTAACACTTAATAAAATTCAATAATAAAGAAAAATAAAGTATATATTAACTTAAACTTTATTATCAATTTTATTTCTGAAGAAAAATTCTTGCGAACTTTTGTTAACTTGACCTATGCTATTTTTATATAAAAATTTAATCATATAAATTTATTGAATAAATTAAATATATTAAACATATATACTTTATACAATAAATTAAATAAATTATATTTATACTATATATCAATTTTATCAAATAAATGCATTAAATTAAATATATTAACTTTATATTATATATTATATGCGTTATGTAAGATATGTTTGATATATTTGATATATTTAATATTCGTGATATTGATCAGCAATCACGTGATAGGTTGGAATTCACATCTCATCCTGGACTAGCATAACAGTAGTATTTTATTATTTGCTGTTAGGGTTCCGCAATTCGATTTGATATTTGAATATTTGATTTGATCAAATTCAAATCAAAGAATGATTTATTTGATTAAATCCAAATCAATGCTTGATTCAATTCGATCAAATTCAAATCAAGTATTCAAATATTTGATTTGATTTGAATCAATAGTAAAGCTATCTCCAAAGCTTCAGAAGTGTTTCTTACTAAGAAAACCATAGTAAAAAGCACCTCTGCGGTTTTGAAATGCCTTTTTTTACTATGAAAAACATAGTAAAAAGCGCCTACGCAGCTTTTGGAGACGTTATTTTACTAAAAAAACATAGTAAAAAGCACCTACGCAGCTTTCGGAGACATTATTTTACTAAGAAAACATAATAAAAAATGCTTCCACAGCTTCGAAGACATTATTTTACTAAAAAACATAGTAAAAAATGCCTCCACAGCTTCGGAGATGCTATTTTACTAAGAAACCTAGTAAAAAATGCCTTCGCAGCTTCAGAAATATTTTTTTAATAGTAAAATGGTTACAAAACCGAGATGGCAGTTATTACTAAGTTTTCTTAGTAAAACCAAAGCTGCGATAGCGATTATTATTAGGGTTCCGCAAAAAATCTGATTCAATCTGAATCTGATCCGATCTGAACCTTCGGATTCAAATCGGATTTATCAGATTCGAATCAAATTTGAATCAGATTCAAACTAAATCTGATTCGTCAGATTCGAATCAGATTTATAAAATTCAGATTGAATTCGAATTGAATTTATAAAATTTGAATTGAATCTGTCGAATTTGAATTTGGGTCTGATCTGAAATCTAATATAATTGTGTTGTGTGTTACATTCTTTACTTTTATTTATATTAAAAATAACGGTCTTTAAAAATTTTATTTTTATTTTTTTTTTAAAAAATTTTCGAACAATACATTAAAAAAAATTTTAAATAAAAATTTTTAATAATTTTTTTTTTAAATTAAAAGAAAAAAAATTAACTGTTTTTGTCTTCACTTTATCTTACCGTTTTTTGCCTTCGTTTTTCCTCGCTCCTTCCTGTTTTTTTTTCTTTGCCTTTTTGTTTTTTCTCTCTTATTCGTTTTCCTTTTTGTTGTCCTTTTCATTTTCTCCTTCATTTTTCCCTTCGTCTTCTCCTTCAATTTTCTTTTCATTTTCCCTTTCGTTTTATCTTTATTTTCCTTTTTTGTATTCTTTTTTATTTTCTTCCCCTTCGTTTTCCTCTTTCGTCTTTCCCTTTATCTTTATCTTCGTCTTCTCCTTCGTCTTCCTCTTCATTTTTCCCTTTTGTTTTCCCTTCGTCTTCCCCCTTCGTCTTCTTTTCTTTGCGGAGAAAAAGTATTACGGGAGTGAGTGAGGAAAGGTTGGATTGGCTAGCGTTTATAACAGAAGCAGAATATTTTAATTCCTTACCATTGTCTTTTTTCTTTTTCTTTTAGGGCGGTTGAGTTGTAATTCCAAAGAAAAACATTAGGTAAGTTTATTCAAATTTTTTTTTAAATTTAAATAAATAAAATAATATACTTACCTTTTTTTTTCTTATTTTTCCTTTCTTCTTTTCTTTTATCTTCCCTTTTATCTTTTTTTTTCTTATTTGCTTGTCATTTTTTCCTGTTTCTTCGTCATGTTTCATTATTTTCTTCATTGTCGTCTTGTTTCCTTCATTTATTCCTTCTCTTTTGCTTTTATATTTTTAGGACGGTTTTTCTTAATTCTAAACAAAAGGGCTCTTATTTAAATAAAAAATTAGGTAAGTTTTTTTTAATATTTTTTTTTGTTAATTTAAAATAAAAATAATAATTTACTTACCTTATTCTTTTCCTTTTCTTTTTTTTATTCCTTTATCGTTTCCTTCTTTCTTATTTGTCATCTTTTCATCTTTTTTGTCTTTCCCTTTGTTGTCGTTTTAATTCCTTTCGTTTTTCTTTCGTCTTCTTTTCGTCTTTGTTTCGTTTATTTCTTCATTTTTCTTTTTTTCTTTTTTTAGGACGGTTGTTTCTTAATTAATTCCAAGCGGAAGGGTTTTTTTTATAAAGAAAAATTATTTGGTAAGTTTTTTTGAATTTTTTTTTTAATTTAATTTAAAAAAATAATTTATTAACCTTTTTTTCTTTCATTGATTATCTCCTTCATCACCATTTTCTTTTTTGTCTCTCTTTTATCACTTCTTTTCATCTTGTCTTTCATTACTCCCTTTTATCTTTCCTTTCATCACCTTCCCCTTCATCGCCTAATTCTTCCTTTTCCTCACCTTCCCCTTTGTCGTCTAATTCTTCCCTTTCATTGCCTTCCCTTTCATCATTTAATTCTTCCTTTCGTCATCTTTCCTTTCGTCATCTAATTCTTCCCCTTTGTCTTCCCTTCATTGTTATCTTACTTCCCTTCACTTTCCCTTCGTCTTCCTTTCATTTATTTCTTAACTCCTTCGTATTATTAAATTTTAATTAAATTAAAATAAATAAATAAGATTTATTTCAATTTATTTCGTTTAGAAAATAAAAAGAAAA
>CAMKVN010000218.1:0-35697 GCA_946474995.1 Funneliformis geosporum
TGTAACTCTGCGCATTTTTAATCACAAGATATTACCATTTTAAAATTTGTGTTCAGGTGATGCAATACTTTTGAGCGCCACTGTATATTCGCTTGAACTTACCTTTGTAAATATTACAATTTATGAAACGCAACTCACAGAGACACATCAAACTCGTTGTCTTATTCATTATCAAGCTGATGATTTGATAGGATTCATTAATCAATTTAAAGAATTTGTAGTACTAGTATATGATCAGGCGAAGATGATTTATGTTCTTAAAGACAAATCTTGGTTACTGGAAAGAATTATGATTTATTTGAATCAATTTCAAAATCAAGGTTATTCTTACAATAATTATAAGATGCAGTTGGATTGTCAAGGAATAGAAATAGTATATACGAAAATTATCATTATAAATTGTTCTATTTTGAACTTTTATTTTTCTTATTTTTTCAAATATATAATCAAAATGAGCAGAAAAAGGTTTATCGCTAGCATATTTGATAATAAAGAAAATATAGGGTTTGTGAATGAAGAATGATGTTTAAGAAAATAATATGTTCTTGCTTGCAAAAATATAACAGCTAAGATAGTCGACAATTCAGTTGTTAAATATTAATAACTTTTCAAATTTATACTAAATAAAAAAAATATTGGAAATTCAGATTTAATATTATGCTTAAAGTGTATGCGTAATAAGGCAACATCCATCCATTCGATTATTTACTCAATATTGCCAAGCCTATTAATGGAAATAAACATTATTCAGTTAGTTCAAATACAATTTTGAGCAGAAATAATCTTCTTGACATTGGATTAATAGATAACAACCATTCATTATTAATTAATATTAAAATCAATAAATATCAAGAATCAGGTGATGGATGAATTATTGTGTCTTCATTTTAAACCATCAAAGTCGATAGCATCATGAGCACGATCAGCTCAAAGCAAGTAATTTTTACTTTATTCTTGACTTCACTTCTATTCGCCACACCACCCATTTTAGGTCTTAAAAATGGCACCCAAAAGATCCACCCGATTCACCTATTCCCAATAGCAATTAATATTAGTTTGTTCGATAAAATATCATATAAATATTGTAATCTTAATAATAAACAACAGCAATTAGCTTATGAAAATAGGTTATGTGCTGCCTATAGTATCTCCCCTTATTATAATACCCCAAAAATAGTATCGGGATAAAAAAATCAAAATTTTGAATAATACCCGAGGATTAATAAACCAATCAAAATTTAATTATACCGCACTGAAAGTATATATATTTTTAATTTATTTACTACCGATAGATCATTATTAATAAGAAATTTTAAGAAAATATGTCAAAATGACATGATCGGATACTGTATATCATCGCATCGCGCATTTTTTTTTTTATATCTAGATGCAATAAGAAATTTTCATGTAGTCACCGGTATCTATGATAAAATATTAAAAGATTAATGTTTTTGACGCCATGATTCTTAACTAGTTTTAATTTATCACCTGAGGGTTTTTTGCCAGGTAACCTTAATAAAAACAGCTTACACCTTGAAAATGTCATTAAAATTAGAAAATTAGTCTAGAGTTAGAATTATAATAAAATCTATTTAAATCATGGAATGGAACATATTAGATAAACATTTAACCCTGTGAAAACCAATGTTCTAATTTAAATTAACGTAATAGAATGATGGAATCCTTGAGTTGTTGTGTGCTAATATAAATGAAATCTTAATTATTATTGGAATTTGGTATCTTTTTTATGTGAATTCCGCAATAAATATAATGAGACAAAAAATAGAAATGGGATTATGTTCTACTGACCGACCTTAAAATTCATCAAACTTTAAAAATTTAATTTTATAGTAAGAACTTGACAAACGTTGCAAGTGGCTGTTTCCTTTTCCGAACTTTTACCTTGAAAATTTGTACTCGAATTATCAATCGATTACATATTATATATATATATTTATTTATTTATTTATTTATTTCTAATTAATTAATTAATTAATATCACAATTATTAAAAAGAACGAATGAGATTTTAAAGTTTGAGGATGACTCCGAAAAGGTAATTTGCAGGTATATCAATTTAAGGCATTTATGATAATATTGAAAGTTTAAGAAAATAATTGTGTTTGTGTAAAACGAATTGTTGAATAAAAGAAAATGAGATAAAATATTTCTTTATGTGCGTTTTTTGCACATTTATAATATCATATGATCACATGACTTCCATCTATAATACCCGTCTGTTTTCTTACACAATACTCCTGGGTGCATTTACCTGTTTTCCAACAATTATACGATTCTTTTTCATTAGTGTAATTACAGGTATAAGTTTACATAAATTATTTGAATAGTAAATTTTTGCAGTTTGTCGGTCTCCTCGACATTAAAGGTGAACATAAAAAGAGGTGTTGGTAGTCTCCTGAATAATTGAGAACACTAGTGATGAAAATAAAATTTTTTTTTTTAAATTTTGTCACACGTGTCAAATATAGGTTAAAACAACGCGAACTTTGTTTTCGATTTCTCTTGTGCGATAATAACAAGATAAAATTTGGTCCAATCGGATCTGTGGGCCCGAGCACATATTAACAACATTTTTGATTTTTTAAATATTCGTTTATTTGTTAATTAAAAGCACAGCCGAACCAATGAATGGCTGTATTCCTATTTTGATCCTCCTCCATGTTTGACATGTTTGAATATACGGTAACACAATTGTTAAAATATTTGATCCAATAATGAATGATAAAAGAACTTTAATTATAGATGATATTATATTCCGTTATTGTAAAAAAGCCATACTTGTTTAAGTAATCATGTTATTTTTAGAATTATTTTCTTTTCGAAACATTCTTTTAGAAACGTATTATTGTAAATTTAGGTGTACCGACAGAAAACCAATTTTCGCACATCAATCAAAGAATTACATTATGTTAAAGAGAACAATGATAATGATTAAGAGAGAATATGTGTTGGGTACTATTGGCGAGATGCAATACTTAGTGAAAGAAATGCGTGATTTGTATTTTACCTATCATTAACATCTCGTTTATTCTTGGATTTAACATTAGAAAATTTTTGTTGAAAAAAAGCCTTTTTACCATTTGCTTTATATAAAAACACATACTATACATTATTTATTAGCAAATTATATTACAATTTTATCAATGAATAGTTGAAAATGTTGCGGAAAAAAAACTACATATCTGTTAAATAATCAAATTATTTTTTTATAAATATCAAAATACATTCGTCACTTTTGATTTCTCCAAACACGGATCAATTCGGCAAAGCGCAGTAATTTCAATTATTTTGTAACGGAAAAAAACGACTCAATCTTGAGCGGGAACTAATGATGAACGCTATTAAGAAAACCTATTTTAACGCGTAAATTAAAAAATTTAAAAACTTTTTAAACTTTTTCAAAACGTTTAAAATGACTTTTTTCTCAAATCTCAAACTTTAAAAGATAATTATCTATTTCTTATCGTGACGGACCGATCCGGTCCATCCCAACCTTCGAAATCGGTCATATGATCGGATCTCGATCCAATCCGTCTCCCTGAGATCGCATCCCTAAACGCGAGATCAACACGTCCAAAAATAATAATTTAATGTTTGGTTTTTTTTTTATTATTATTTTATTTCAGGTGCGTTCTTGTCGAGAATGAAAATGTATAAATTTCCTTCGGTCCGAACTGGACCTATGACTGAATCTTATACGTATTACTCACCAACACCAAAAACGCTATTGATGACTAAAGAACCATGCGTTCTTGGTATCGACGAGGCCGGTCGAGGACCAGTCCTCGGTCCTATGTGTTTTGGAGTTGCGTACTGTGCCATCTCCAAATACGAGACGTTGATAGACTTGGAATTCAAAGATAGTAAAAAATTAAACGAAAAAACGAGAGAATCATTACTTCAACGTATTATAACTAATCAAGATGATATTGGATGGGGAGTCCATTGTTTGTCCCCTCAAGACATTTCAACAATGACTATACGAGATAATATAAACCTCAACAAACAATCTCACTCATCAACTATACAACTTATACGTGAAATTATTAATACCAATGTAAATGTTGAAAAAATTTATGTTGATACAGTTGGATCGCCAGAAAAATACCAAAATTTACTTAAAGCACAATTTCCTCAACAAACAATAATCGTTGAAAAGGCTGCTGACGATAAATTTCCTATTGTTAGCGCAGCAAGTATTTGCGCTAAAATCACGCGGGATCATATTTTAAGAGACTGGAGCTTTATTGAAAACGATTTAACTGATCCCGACTTGTACGATTACGGTTCTGGTTATCCTAATGAAAAAACCAAGCAATGGTTAAAAAGAAATGTCTATCCCCATCTTCTCGGTTTTTATCCTTCGATTGTAAGATGGCATTGGAAACCTGCTAGACAAATCCTTTATGACAAAGGCTTGATTTCCTCTGATCAAATTGATAATTGTACTTGGCCTGGAATTGAAGATTCTACTGATCAGTCAACATCAAAGAAAATTAAAAGTTCTAATACAGATATCGGTACAAAGAATAAAACAGGTCGCAAGAAAACAACCAGAGGAAAAGAAAAAAAAGTAATTGAAAAAGACCCATCTAATCATTCAATCAAAAAATATTTGACGAGAAAGTGCAAGGAAACCTCCTAACTATGCTTTGGAAGTTTCATAGGTAGTTTCGCACATATGAAGAATCAAAATGTGAATAAAGAAAATTTAATTCGTTCCATTTATTTGAATCGATGTTCATTTTTTTCACTTTGAATAAATATTTCATCAAATCACCCAACCATTAAATAATTTTACCATAAAAATTGACCTGATTAAATATTGTAACCATTTGCACCATGATTCTTTACGTTCTTTCTTCCTTTTTTGTGTTTTTTATCAGGTTGAGCATTTGCACTAATTGAAGATGAAGTTGAACCACCTTTATCAATTGGTTTTCCTTCATCATCAAGTGTGCTATGAATAGGATACAATTTAACCCTACTAAATTCTCCGGCAAATTTCCCTTTGATTTTTGGTGATGGTGTTTGATCATCAAAAAATGATTGATCAAGTGCTTGTGATTTTGTACCTACATTTATTTTTTTCGTAAAAGATGACGGTATATCATCGCCATCCTGTGTTATGTTTGATGTGATTTTCTTTTTGTTTTTTGTATATAATTGTAAGTTATGTAACTCTGAGTTGAATTTCTCTGATGATATTCCAGTCGGTGGTGGATGACAATATGGAAGTTTGCCCTATATGTAAAAAACATTAATGTGAGAAAAAAGAATATCAAATTCGTAAATAAAATTAAAAAAAAATCTGATAGGTACGTTAACATAGTCCTTGAGTATATAACGTGCTGCTCGTGATTCATCAGGATTTCCGTGTCCCGATTTCGTAAATCCTCTCGCGACTAAATACCATTATGACAAACGCGAGTTAAAATATTTACTAAACTCTATTTAACCATCTACCGTATTTTAAACGATAAACCCTTACTTGCAAAAGCAACAAGCAGTTCTTCTGCTGTTGGTATACTATTTCCACCTTCTTCCGTTTCTTGAATACGAATTTTGATACCATACATGGCTTCAAGAACAGATTTGGGTATTCGCTGCGCAACCAATGCCGCAGGACCGGTACATTCTCTTAATTGATCGATTGGCAATACTCCATTACAAACCATATCAGCATTTGTCGTAGCAAAATTTGGAAATACTAATCCGGGACAATCACATAAAATTAATGAGGGTGAAAGATGAATGGTTTGGAAGTGTTTGGTTTTTCCTGGAGTTGATGAAACCGAAACTCGTTTCTCTCCAAGTAAAGCGTTTATCGTTGAAGATTTACCAACATTTGGATATCCAACTAGACCAATTGTTAGCTTTTTATCTGGTTCAGTTTGATCTATTAGAGAAGGGTCGTATATTAGATCACTATAATTTAATGAATAATTGTAATTACATGATAATATTTGAATGTTGTTTTTGAAGGGTTACCTTCGACTTCTGCAGCCTCAGCAACTAATAAAGAAATCAAGTCTTTAGTTGTTCTAATACAAATTTTTTCATTCTGATTGACGATGTGTTTATCTTCCAAAGAAGAACCTTTTGAATGTTCAATCGCGTCATCTTTAGCATCTTCATTGCCTCCGAAGACAGGTAAGACTTTAGAAATATTGTCATGAGGATAAATTTCCACATTTTCCTTTTCCAATATGAAAATAAATTAGTGATTCGTATTAGTAATTCTAAGGATATTCATTTTACCGGTTATTACCTTTTCATCATCGCTGTTATCCTTAAATTCAGATGCATTATCAGCAGAAACATTCAATTGTTCCTTTTCGAGGTCCTCTTGTGCAAGAGCAGCGGAAAAGAAAATGTATCGAATACCTTGCGAATCAAGGTAATCTGACCAAAGTTGCCTTTTGAAGAAAATTGCAGAATGGACGACATAAGTTTAGAGTACTAAACTGATAACCACTTGATCTTGGAAAATATTCACCTTTGATTGGCAGTTAATAAATCTGCTTTATTAATTAATAATAAGTTTTTCTTTTTTTCATCAACTTCTATAACGTATTTTTCCAAATCCGTTGATCGAAAAAATAATGGATTCCTTGCATCAACAATCTGTACCACCAAATCTGATCTCTCAATCACGCGCCAGAGTTGACGCCATACTTCTAGGTTACGTTCGAATGGTGTTAAAAGAAATTCACCTTGCTCTTGAAGTCTATTTAATTGTTTACCCAAGATTAAAAATTATATTTCAACGGATATAAGATTAATGATAATGAGTACGTACAATGCTAAGTTACGCCGCCACCGTAAAAATGAATCTCTTTCGTTCAATTCTAATTGACTAGGTGTAGTGGCTTGATCCCATTTTGGCCTAATAGAATAAAGGATGTAAATAGCAATGATTTTAATTAAGAACAAATATTAATTCTTTGATTTAAGTTCTATAATATACCTTCTTGGTATTACTAATTTTTCTTTATTAGCTTCTTGTCTTGCTAAAACCTCTTTCTCTTTTTCGGAACTTAGAAGAAAAGGATTATTATAGGTGTTTGTAACCACCTTGATATTCAACCTTTCTATAATAATTATAATTATAATTATATAATAATAAATTATGTCAATTCTAAGAATTGACATCATCCTTCAGTTTATAACATTTGAAGTTATTTCACATTATCTTCCAATTAAATATTGAGAAAGAATAGAAAGAATAAATGAAAAAAAAAAATTACCAGCAGTAAACTGAGTTCCCGCCAATTGAGCTGTACTCAAAAATTCGTCCAAATCTCGCTGTTGAGTTATAGATTGTAATTTTGTCCAACTCGCTCCGTCATCCAAATCCGTGGTATGCTATTTGTTTAATTTTCATTAATATTCGAAATATATGCATTGGAAACGGTTCAAACTGGAAAATAAGAACAGGTAAATACCAAGAAATTATCGC
This sequence comes from Funneliformis geosporum, assembly GCA_946474995.1. Lineage (NCBI taxonomy): Eukaryota > Fungi > Glomeromycota > Glomeromycetes > Glomerales > Glomeraceae > Funneliformis > Funneliformis geosporum. Next base: position 7,483 of record CAMKVN010000218.1, read on the forward strand.
CGTCTCTTGGCCTTGTGTTTCCTTTAAATCGATCTTTGATAATGGCTTTTCCAAGCCCCGTCAATTTCTTTGATTTTGGACGCATTTTATTTTTACTAAAAGCTTGCAGGACAGGAAATTTGTCTTTTTTGATCTGCTTTTTTCGAGTTATTTTATAGATCTTTTTTTTGCGGCGTGTTTGTGTAACTGATTATTAATATACTTCAACATTACTAATAAAATAATGACTGTGACGCATCTTTAACGTTTAATTCAGTTTACGAGCTCTTGTGATTTTTAATTTTAATAACGGACATTTTTTTTCTAATGCGCTATGAACCGATAGGTTATTAAATGACAAGACGGTCTAGCAAATGCAAGTTTTAAAAGATGCCTTTCCGAGTTTTAGTTCCTAAACCAAAACAATTTTCAACAAAACGAACTACTAAAAGAATTGGAGTACATTCCTTTTTAAGGAAATCGTTCAACGAACGTTATTACGTTACAACTTATGACGCACAAAAGGATTGGACAACAATACTATCACCCACACCGTTTGATATTTTCGCATTACCAAGAACGGCGTCCGACGGAGAAATAAAAAGCAGATATTATGAATTAGTTAAAACACATCATCCAGATAAATGTGGTGACAATTCACCAGCTGCATTGGAACGATTTCGAAAAGTGGTGAAAGCATACGAGATTTTGAATAATCGACAGAAAAAAGCAATGTACCTTAGATATGGAGTTGGATGGGATTCGCCAGTAGTTCAAAACGCCGCAACATATAATGGGTCATATGGAAGTCGATTTTCTAAAGGATCAAGTTATGCATATTATCAAGGATGGGAAGCAGATAAAGATACATACAAGGGCGAATTTTCTACAACAGAGAGGTTTATGTCTAATCCATACTTTGCAGCATTCGTAGTTACAGCAGCGATATTTGGAGCAGCAATTCAATACATAAGAATAGAAAATTCTGTAGGGTGGATTCGAGCTGCCGAGGAAAGACATCATCTTAAAGCAGCGAATTATTTGGCGACCGCAAGAAGAGAAGGGAAATTATATGGAAAACGAAAAAAAGCTGAAATGATGTTGGATTTACTTCATGTTAATGGAGTGAACGATCAAAATATATGTAATAGTGCAAACATATCAAATTCTTCAATAGAGTAACATCATAAGACTCTATCTGTACGAAGTATTCGGGAGATTGTGTAATAAGTTTGTATTGTGCTGTGTTTATAGATAATGAGTTAAAAGGATTAATTGTATATATTTTATTTATAAAAAAAAACCTAATATATTTAATACAGTCGACCTCCTATATAGTCATCTCTTATATAGTCTCCGGGTCGACTGTAATTGAAGAATAGATTATGTATATTCTAGCAAAACAAGACAAAAAGTTTATTTTTTAAATCTAATATTTGAGGAATAAAATTTTCCAGACATTTATAATTTCTTATGAAAATAAAATGATGCACTTATTGCCGAAACGGTTTCAACTGAGATAATTAGATTTATTCTTCCTTTGCTTTTGTTATTTTATTTCCCTTTCTAATCTATGTGGATCAAAATCATCTCAGGATTTTGCAATTCGTCCTTTAATTGCTTTTCAGGCTATCAAATTCATTTTGTAAATAATTTCGTTTCATTTAATTTAATTTTAATAATAATTTCTTTTTTTTGAAATTGTTCGTTCTTATCTTACCTTTGTCCTAAATCTTTTTTATTCCTTTTAATTCGCATATGTTTTCCTTTAATTGGTTTACATTCCAAATTTTGATTTTTTGATCCTTTTTTCCTTGATGTAATCATTTGTTTAATTTATTGATTAATTAATCAATTATAATAAATTTCTTAGAACTTTTCTTTTTTTTTTGTTTTGTTTCTTCAACATTTTATATATAAGATAATTAATAAATAAAATATTATAAGGAAATTTTATTATCATTCTCGCTAAAATTTTTCAATCATTTCTATATTTCAATTTTTTTTAAAATATATAAATGATATACATACAAGAATAAACATAAAAGGTATTATTACTTTCTAAGAGAATAAATAAAGTTTCATTCAAAAATAACATTAATGCTTTACAAAAAGTTAACATGACGTAAATTCGGGCCGGGCGTGACATAAATTATGTTAATTCAGATGGCAATCGAAATTGAATCCCATAATTTTTGATCGAATTTATATAATCAATACATTATTTATTTTTACTTTTTTTTTACATTGGTTCGATGATGTATTGCCTTCCCTTCCTAATTGTTTTTTTACATTTAGTTGTTAGGGTTAGGTGATCTATCGATTGACATAAGGAAGCACATGAAATAATAGTGATGGTGTATATTTCCAGTCAACGAACCATTTAAAAAAGCTTGGAGCCGACCATTTCTAGGTCTTGAGCTTTTTCCTTTACGGGGGAAAGATCGACTTGGATTTGTGAAGTTTTTAAGAACGTTGTATATTCCTTGTCTTTTTTGAATTCAATATTACCATTATGTGGTATTGACTTTTGAGAAAAACCATACGACGAACAAAAAATACCCTAATTCAGAATAATCATAATGAATTTATAAATACTTTTTTTGTAAATAAAATAAATAATAATCATAAGTACTTGTTTTGGGTTATTAGAATGAATTTCTAAAAGCGATATTAAACTGATATTACGTATAATGATAACTATAGATGGAAGTTATCATACCCTAAGCTAAATAAGATCTTCCACAATATATAAACGAAATGTTTTTTTTTTTTTTCCTCAATTGTTTTCAAATGTTATTTAATAAAACTTTTCAAAGGAAAATCTTAATTCAACCCTTAAACATTCATTGTAAATTAATCCTTTCATCAAAAATCCAAATTTTTCATAATTTTTCGAATAAAAGAAGTTTAAATAATATTAAAATGTCAAAGGAACGTTCAGAAGAAGAATGGCGTGCAATCTTATCACCTGAACAATTTCGTATCATTAGACAAAAAGGGACTGAAAAATCGGGTTCTGGTGAATACAATAAATTCGATGAAAGAGGTAAAAAAATAAAATGATTATTTAAACCAAATTTATTCAAATAAATGAACTTCTTTTTTTATAATCTTACAATAGGAGTTTATAACTGCGCTGCATGTGATACACCACTTTATTATTCCAATACTAAATTCAATTCAGGATGTGGTTGGCCCGCATTCTTTGAGGCTATTCCAGGTGATTAATTTGAAACAACAAAAAAAAAATTTCCTTGTCTCCCTTTAATCCTTTAAAATAATTTTCATATTTGGTAAAAAAATAATTAAAAAGGTGCTGTAAATCGTAAAGAAGACAATACATTTGGAATGAAGAGAATCGAAATCACTTGTGCTGCATGTGGTGGTCACTTGGGTCACGTTTTCAAGGTTTATTTTATTTTTATTTTTATTGTTTAATTTGTTTAATAAAAATTAATCCGATTATTTTTTAGGGGGAAGGTTTTAATCACACACCAGAAGATGAAAGGCATTGTGTGAATAGCGTTAGCCTTAAATTTAATTCAAAAAATTAGATGAAAGATTCTTTGCTTTTTTGAAATAATAAAGATTGTTGTAACAAATATATAAACTTATTAAAATCGAATAATATTAAGAAATTTTTTTTTCCTTGTAAAAGAAAATAAAAAGGTGAAACTTTTTACCCAAAACTATTCAAAAGATCATGTGCTCCTTTGTTTGATTATCCTTATCTCAACTTTAAGCAGATGATGAAATTTTATGAATTAGTAAATCTAGGTATTTAATTGCCTATAATTATCTTTATTCTTTTTCTAAAAATTGATTCAATTAGCCTCAAAACGGCCGATTATCATCGATTTCGAAAGGTATTTTAAAATTGTATGGTTGGAATAATCTAGAAATAAATATCACAATTTAAAATAGTACCATTATTATGACCCGAATCATTATACAACTCTGTATAAAAAAAAGTCAATCATCATTTATCATGCAGACAACGATCTGTAACAAATGGACTGCATATTTTTATGAAACAAATTAATGCTTCATTTATTATTGCCGAAATTGATGGAAATGATTGTTGACAATCATTCAACATTTTAAATTTAGATTTCATTGATTATTTTGAAATATTTTTTCCCAGTTTATCAATTATCAATAAAAATTACATGAGATTTGATGGAGAGCATCCGCAGAAAAATCATTATTATTGTTTTTTTTTATTGTAAGCCAAATCGACTCGCGATTAGAAATTTTTATTGCCATCAAGCCAAAAGATGTCATTAAGCGCCCAAATGAATTTATTGATGAATCCTTGCGATTTTATTTGTTCCAAGTTTTTGATCCAACCTTTCTTTTTCAAATTTTTAATTTTGCGGAAAAAAATAACTTCATTTATTTTTTACTTATTTTTTTTTCAAATCATAAAAAATTTTCGGTTGTATATGATTATAAAAATTTTAATCTTTACTGGAATTTATCAAAAATTATATTAATCTTATCATAAAATAAAACTATAAAAAATTGTATTATTGTCTATATAGTGATAAAATATTTTAATAAAAAGGCTAACTTCTTTAAAATATTTACTAATATATATATATATATATATATAACGTTACAAATTTCAATTTCAAAAGAATACATCAATATAAAATTTACTATCTATACCTACACATAGATTCACTATAAAAATACCATCCTCAATTATCTTCTTCTCATACATATATATATATTCTTTCGCCTCTTTTTTGAATAAAATAATAATTAATGTTGATGTTAATGGAAAAAGAAATAAATTAAAAAAAAAAAAAAAAAAAAAAAAAAAAAAAAAAATTCTAACTAGATATTTTTATTTCTTAGCCCCGAACAAAATTAAGAAAAGTCGAATTATTTTGCTAGTAACAATTTGATCTCATCACTTGGTAGCATATACCAGGCTAAATATCACAAATTGCCATCACCACAAACTAACAAATAGTCTAAAATAGTGGAAGTGGGATAAATAAAATTGTTGTGAAAAAAAAAGTTCGAAAGAGAAATACATGTTACAATACATATAAAAACGGATATTTATTTAAACGTGAAATAAAAAGAATAAAAATAAAAAATAAAATAATTTGAAAAACAAAAATAAAAGTATAAAAAAATGGAAAGTAAATAATATATATTTATAAAATAAAAATTTTCTATCAATAAAAGTTTTTCAAGATAGTCCATAACCTAAATAATGATTAATTTGAGGAAGAAAGAATTTTGAATCGAATAACTAAAAATAATCAGTATAAATGTTTAAATTTGTTCCAAATCTTAATAAAATAAAAATTATGCATAATATTTGCACCTGTTGCAACATAAGCTTTGGAATATAGACGAACAGATAAGAAATTAAGATATTGTTTCCTATCATGGATCGCCCAAAACCTTTTTCAAAATTTCACATCGTCTTTCAAATACTTTCAAAATTTCCTCCACCTGTTTTCTAGGAATTTGATCTATAATAGACTTGAACTTTGATTCGTCGGGATCAAAAGGTGGTGATAATATAGAGGAAATAATTGGACCATGATCCCTATGATCCATACATTCATCTACGGTATCTAAATGTAGCAGCTGCTGTTGTTGTCGTCGTTGTTCTTCTAAAAGTATTTGTTCTCGCTGACAAGTAGCTGCCGTAGCCAAAGTTAGGAGTGCAGGAGCCATTTGGCTCGGAGACATAGTCATGGGCATTATAGGTCGTTGATTAGGAAGAATAGCGTGATACGATTTACTTGATGCTCCAACCGTTGAATTCGTTCCATCGATAGAATCTTCAGTATTATGACCATCATCAATATGACCATATTTATTCCAATCACGACGACGACGTTGAATTTTTGACTTACGCATAGCGATAGGACGGTCCCTATTATGCAACTTAGCATACAATCCACAAGCATTGCACAAAGGTTGCCCTTTATCATTCTTTCGCCATAAAGGTGTTTGTGTTTGACCGCAATTCGCACATTGGATTTGTATATCAGCCATCGTTGATGATATCGTCGATGGTGTTGTCGTGGTAGACGGTAAAGGTGGTGTGGCTGAAGGATGTAATGATGGAGGCGGTAAGGATAATGTATTTGGTAAAGGTGAAGGTGACATGTTTGCGGGTCGTAAAGTAGGTGACGCAACGGGTGTGGATGTTTGCGTTACGGTTGGGCGCATACATGAACTTTCAGAAACTGTCGTTGATGATACTGAATAAGTAGGTGTCGGTGAATCTGTGTACGCTAAATCAAGTGCTATATCTTCGCCATTTGATTCATGACCTAATATTTGCTCCGTAGTTGATGACTGGTCAGAATAATCATCCATGACAATATCGTCATCTTCGCTGTCGTCATCGTCATCGTCATCATCATCATCTCTCGATGCTGGTAAGATATAAGGGTAAGATTTTGCCGACGTTGTTCTAGTTTTGTGTATAATATGTAAAGGTCTATGAACGTGATATTGTTTAAAATATAACCCACATGCATTACAAAGTGAATGCATTCTGTCTGGTGTTCGACGCCAGAGTGGTGTATTTTTTATACCGCAATTGTAACATTGAAGTTGACGGGGAGGTTTAGAACCATGTCTTTTTGATTCTCTGTGACTTGAACCTGCACTACCATCAGCTGAATGTGTTCTTGAGGTTTGAGCCGAAGCAAGAGCAGCGGCTGCAGCTGAATGAAGTGCAATTTGTGTTTCTAACTCACTAGGTGGTGTAGTAGATATCGTTGTTGTATGCGACGACATGGTCTCAGTCGAAGCAGTAGAATCGACCGAGTTACGACGAGAAGAAACGACTATAGACAAATAATAAATATATAAGAAATTTGAGCATCCGACATCAAATTGTTACACTTTGTTTCTTTTTTTTTTAAGTAACCCTTAAATAAAATAAATAAATATAACTCACTGACTGAACAGTGTTCCATTTCTTCGTTTTATTCAACTTGAAAAAGGTAGTGGGTGCTAACATCTTGTTATTTTAGAGTAAAAACTTGAAAGTACTTTGCATAATAATACCAAAGAATAGAAGACTTACCAGACTTTTACCAGTAAAGTACTGTAGGAAAATTAAAAAGGAAAAAAAAAAATGCCTTTAAAGCCAACGAATAGTGAAAGAAATAGTTTTAAAGTTAAAAATGTCAATTAGTTTTTGGTAAAGGGTGGCAAGGACATTGTTTTGAGTTGAGAGAAAAACAAAAACCACAGATTTGTATACTGCTTCTAGTTGATCGTATGGTTCCATCAGATCATTGTTTCCACAAATCTCTTTGTGCACTGCCCAAAATCATTGCTACGTCACCAGGTCGTGGCTATTTGCGATTGGAACAGCCAATCAAAGTTCATGAATGTATCCGCAGCTATATATAAGCCTTTTTCGAAATAACTGCGCCTAATTTCGAAACGTATTTAACCTAATAAAGTTAGCATCCATTGATTTAAAGAATGATGTAAAAATTAGATCATTTTCTTATAAAAACAAATTTATTCTTATATTATTTTAAATGGAAAAGTTAATCCTTCGATTTTCAACAACTTATTCACGTGATTGCGAATTCTTTTCCCAAAAAAAAAGGAACAAGTTAATTTGAGAACCGTAATTGATCAATCCAATCGACAGAATAAAAAAAAAACTACTAAAACATACCTCTTTATTCGCTTTTCATCTCTTTTAATGTTGCAATCTAACCTAAAAATCATTTGTTTAACTTCTAAATTAAGTCACTATAAAGAAGATTCTAATTTAATTGGTTTCTCGCTCCTAATTCTTTACATTAAACTCTATCCATGTTGTGATGGTGAAATTTTTTCTGAGGTCTCATTAACTTTGTTTTTTTCTACGACTTATCTGAATTCGTCCTTGTCATGTCGGAGCGCATTATTATTTCAAGCGAAACAAGATTTGTTGTTATTGTTACCGTATTTATTTATTAAATTATTATTATTATCTATTATTACTGATTTCTAATGTTATGATTATTTATTAGAAATCGTGTTCGAAAAGAAAATTCAAAAAAAAAAAAAAACTGTCTCCTTATGTATTTGGTATTGATCTTCATTTGATATACTTTTTTGAGAAATTTCGACTTTTACATATTTAGTAATTACAACATTTTTTGTCATACAGGTCACCCTTGGAATTAAAAAATTTTCACACTTTTTACCATTTCAACCTGGAGACAATTTTGCTTTTTCACGATCGACGATTTCGACCTTACCCTCTTTGCTACATTTGTAAATTCGAAAGATCGGTTGAATCGCGCAACGATCTAAGCTAAAATGAGTGTCAAAAGAAAACACATGAGCGAGTTCCCTGTGACAACAATCAAACCTGACGATGAAATAGATGATCAAAATGGTTTTTTCAATGTTAGAGAGAGGTAATAGATCTATTTGAAAATCTTTCTTTCTCCTTTTTTTTCCTTCCAAAGATTATTCAATATTTAATAAAATTTGTATGATTTAATAATAGTGGAATATTATTTCCTGCCTTACGATTATCTCGCGAAAATAACTTAAATTCTTCTTTTACCAAATATTCCATTCAAAATCAAATTTTTTTTCATCCTGACTTACCTGATAATTCACTCCCGATTCCATACACAGGTTTTCTTGGAACTTGCACTTTATCAATAGGTCCATTTTTGTATTTAGATACTCAGGTTCATGAACTTTTATTTGTGAGTCAGCAAGTTCTCCTAGATGATCAAAATCAATTACATGACGCGTCACATTTATTTTCTCAACAAGCTCTACCACAAAATTTGCAACAGAATCAACAGCAAGCTCAACAATTTTTTCAACAGTCTCAACAATTAGCATTTACAACAGTACATCAAGCACAAGTACAACCAACATTTGGTCAGACTTCATATCCCGTAATTCGACCTTTAACTCCCTCTCCCATAACAACCGCAAGTTTACAATCTTCATCCTCTCGTATATATAAGCAGCCTGCAATACAACCCCGTCCACAACCACAATCACAGGTATCGCAGGTATCCCAATTAACTCAAGTATCAACTAATCAACAGCGGATGCCTATACCGCGTTTATCTTCTCAACAACCTAAAATTAATACAGCTCCTTCACCCTCAAATAATTCTGTTAAATTCTCGCCTCAATTAACCAGTGTTATGCAGACATTACTTCAAACCTACAACCCTTCACAGATACTCGCCATACAAAAACAATTATCACAACCTGAGACGGCTCCAAACTTATCGCAAGAACAGAAAAATGCGTTAATCAATCATTTAAGTTACCTATTGGCATCACAGTCTAATACTTCATCTCAAGTGGATTCATCTCTTAATGCTCCGTTACTTCAACAACGTCCTAATGTTTCCTCAATTTTATCAAAGACTATGCAATCACCTCAATATCAGTCAGGGCAATTATTTTCACAAGATCAAACTCCGGAGAAAGATCTTTCGGTGAAGGATCTCTCACCAAAAGATCTTTCGATCCCAACAATTTCATTATCTTCCGAACACTCAGTTCAAACATCATCTCCTCCTAATGAAGAAAACCAAATAGCACAATCGGATTCTCAGATGATACAATCAGATTCACCAATTGAGCAGGTTCAGGAGGTCCAATCAACACCATCTCCCGAACAAATCCAAACGATGTCAATATCACAAAAACTGAAGCAACTTGGTCTCTCTCCGGAGAATCATGTAGTAATCGAACCTTCTCCACAGCAAAAACAATCGGTTAATCCGTTACCACAACAAAGAATGTTGGTGGCCACAGAATCTGCTCATTATGCGTCACTTAACAAATTTAAAATGTGGAATCAACCTGTAGAAATTCCCGCGTCTACTGCATATGAGCATGCAGTAAGATGTGAAGTAATTTTAACATTTAAGGATGATCGTAAAACTAGATTTTTATTTCCCAAAGATGCTATTATTGAACGTAATCCAGAAGATGATATGGGATTACATTGTCCCAAAGTTTATGAGGTAAAGGAGAAAAACCTCTTTTTTCCAAATCATATTTTTTTTTTTTTTTGCGATTAAATTTAAAGATATAATAGGTAATTGCAAGTTATGTTTCACCTCCCGATGTGGATGACCCGAAGAAATTTACTGAAGAATGGGAGATTAGTATAAAATCAGTAACCGAAGAGATATGGAATGCGTTGTGTAGAACCGTAAACGATGAAGATACGGTTGAACGTTTAATGGATGAAAAGGTGTGAATACATTGATTTTTTAAATTACGTTACGTTTTTTACTGAATAATCTAAAGAACACGATTGGTTTTCATTTCAAGCTTAAGCGTAAATGTAAAGAACGTTATTTACAAATGCGCGTTCCTCGGGACTTTTATAAGGAAAAAGTAAAGGTGAGTTATAAGAATAAATTCTATTTTTATAATATTTAAATTTTAATATCTGACCTTCTTATTAGAAATATCAAAGAACTTGGATGACAACGGTAGCTACCAGTGAAATGGAGGAAGAGGAAATTGATATTGATATTAAAAACGAAGATTCAGATATGGAATTCGATTTACAATTTGGTAAAGGGAAAAGAGGTAAACGAAAAGCGACGAAAAAGACAGTACCTGTAAGTGAATATTGTGTAATTATAACGCTAAGAAAAAATAAAATTTTAAGTTTATACAATTTGGAATATATGGAATTGATATCAAATAAATATATACATAATTTTTTTTTAGACATCTACAAAAAAAGTTAGGAAAACGAAGAACTCCTCTAAAAATGATAGTATGAATTCATTTTTTTAAAAAAAACTAGCATCCTTTAAGTATTTAGTAAATATATAGTTGATTATACTTCAATTTCACTTAGATAATAGGAGGAAGTATACGACAAAAAAATCTAGACTCATTACCGATTCAACCGGTGCTGTAGAGCATATCACTGAAAAAAAGAATTGTATGTACTGCGGCGTCAAATATACCCCAATGTGGAGAAGAGGACCCAAAGGACCAGGTAAAGTTACTTATGATTTGTATTGTTATTAATGCTTTGATATATGTTAAATTTTGAACAAAATGTTGTTCAGGAACTCTGTGTAATGCATGTGGTGTAAAGTGGAAACAAGGAAAAATTATGGTTGAAGAAAGCCCAAAAGATAATGAACATACTGAGCATATTGAATCTACACCAGTCGCTCAACCTTCCAAATCAAGAAAGCCATCTATATCTATTGGTAAGGATACTCCCAATTCTTCGCCTGCAAAAAATCCGGTCCGGCCGCTTACAGATGATGACGAAGGTCAAAGTCGTGCTGAGAAATCACGTGTATCGCGTGGTGGTTTTATTGCTGGAGCATCAAAGCGTGGTCGAAGAGCTTCAACTTCATCAAAGAAAGGTGCGTTCTTTTTAATTTCATTTACCATTCCCTTTTTATTGTATCCGAAACTTATTTTTGATTCGTTACAATTTAGGCGTAGACCGAGCACAAACTTCAGGCAAATATTGTTTATATAAATATAATACTTTTTGAAATCAAATATATATAATATATTTTTATTTTCATATTTATAGAACCTGAACCAGTTCCGGATAATCCTATTTCTAAGTCAAACCTTACATCATCTCAAAATCCATCGATATTTCCCATGGAACTCGCAATAACTTCAATTACATTTGGTCCCGGATTAGCTTTTTTTTCTGAACCTGATTGTTACGTAACGCTCGAAAAAAATAAAATTTTAATTGGCTTAAAAAAAGATGGTCATGATCCAACAGAAATCGAAATTTGGAAAAACTATATCGACGACATTAATTATTCAGTCGAGAAAGATTTGCTGACTGGGTTTCCGATGTTAGAAGTGACTGTAAACATAGGACAATATATTACTAGGTAAATATACCTTTAATATATTACAGTAATAATTATTTTAAAAGCTGATGTTTATCATTCATATATATTCTTTAGGTTTGACATGGTAATACTGGATGGTGAACACTCTTCTGTAGTATTCAAATTTGTAAATTTAGATTTGAATTTTGAACCGGGATTACTTGCGGATAGTGGCATCATTGTTGACGAAGGCAATGATATGATTGATTTGCGAACACTGTTTCAAAGATGGTTTGCTATTGAAATGGATGAGAATGCCAGTTATTTTTGAATATAATTTTTGGCGATGGTTTACTATTAATAAAAGAATAATAATAATAATAAAAATTAATTGTCAGATAATTTTACGACTGCGTCATGTTTTGGTCCTTAGTAATATTTTTTCACAAATGTATCACAAAATTATTTAATAAGAAAACTAAAGAATATCTTTACCTTTTAATGATGCAGCTGACGTAATTTTTTGTTTCACAAATCAAATATCAAAAAATTTTGATAAAAAAAAAACTCGAGTTTTTAAACGATATGGTTGATGTTGCAAATTGCATACCATTCTTCTAATCAATAATCCATAATGGGGCAGGTTATGTCTATACCAACCGAAGTATCCTCCAAATCACTAAGTTCATCAAAGAAACGTTCAGTTTTACTCGTTGGTGGCGTTGTTGCTGTATATTTAATCAAGCAGTATGTCGAACAAGAAAGAAAGAAACAAGTCTCGAAAGCTGCAAACGGTCAAGATAATAGGAATCGAAAGCACAAGAGAATTGGTGTAGATTCGCGTTTTGTATCGCAGATAAAAAAATTATTACCCATTTGTATCCCTGGTAAGCCTTAAAAAAAAAATTTTTTTTTTTTTTACCGTGTTATTTGTTAAAATTCAAATTCAATTATTATTAGGAATTGCTAGTAAGGAAGCTACTTTGCTTGTAGCTTTGGCGATGGTGTTAATAGCTCGCACTTGGCTTGATATATGGTAAGATTATTGATGAAGGTAATCATTTATCAATAGAAAGGAGCGTGTAGAATTGCATCAATTTGACCTGGTTCAATAAAATAGGAATTCATTTATATTCTCTTCCGAAACCCTTTATACTTGAATTATGGTATTATTTATTTTCTTTCTAATTATAATTAAATACTATTTATTTATTTGATGTTACATTTAATAGGTTTTCTGGTTTTAACGGGTGCGTTGATCGATAGTATATTCTCTATTTTATAGTCACATTAATAGTATTTTATTCTAAAATTACATTAATTACATAGACACGTTGTTAAGGCGATTGTATCTCGTGACCGGAAAACTTTTATTGCTCGGGCTGTTGTCGAGTTTGGATTTATGATGGTGATTATTCTATTCGATATTAATTAATTAATTAATATTACGCGTTGATAAATAATCAGGTTTATAATAATTATAATAGTGGCCAATGAGTGTAGTTAACAATTCATTGAAACTTACGATAAGCGCGTTGGCTTTATCGTTCCGAACCAGACTTACAAAGGTAAATTTATTTGTTCTTTAAACTGATGAATGACTTTATAATTAAATATAATTAAATAATTTTTTCTCGTCGTTATAGTATGCCAATGAACAATATTTAAAAGACATTACCTTTTATAAAATATCGAATATCGATAACCGAATTCAGAATGCAGACCAATTGCTAACGCAGGTATGAATTCTAAATTTAATGTATTAAATCTACAAGATTGACAGTCTTGAATAATTTTTTTTTTAAATTAGGATATAGATAAATTTGCGGAAAATCTAAGTCACTTATATTCAGATATTGCAAAACCCATAGTAGATATGGTCTTATTTGCGTATAAGCTGGGGGAGGCCATGTATGAATTTCATCAATTCATGTTTAATCCTTTTTCTTGAATATACATTCCATTAATATGTTAATAATTTATTTCGAAATATCTAATGTCTTACAGTGGTCGAGAGGGTAATTCATTTAATCAGAAATGCTACATCATTTGATTATTTTAATTCAATTAACTTATATCATCATCACCATTTAGCTCCTATTTATATGATCGCGTACTTCATGGTATCCGGTGCTCTTTTACGTGCGATTTCACCGCCTTTCGGAAAATGTGAGAAAAATTCGTATTTTAATTATTTTTAAAAAAAAATCTTATATGACTAACTCTTTATTAATAAAACAGACACTGCCATAGAGCAAAAGCTTGAGGGTGATTTTAGGTTCACACACGTAAAGATCATTCATTTTGAATTTTTTTTTAATAATATTATCATAGTGATATTAACTACCTATTTGATTTTCTAGTCACGAATCATTACTCATTCTGAAGAAATTGCCTTTTATGGTGGTGGTGAACGGGAGAAAGCTGTCGTAAATGGAAGTTTTGATAAGATAGTACGACATGTGAAAAAAATATATCGACTCCGATTCGCTAATGGAATTTTCGATTCAGTATTGGTGAAATATTGTGCAACCATGACTGCATATTAGTAAGTTGCCTATTTTTAATTATCAAATCGTATAGATATACACACTTTTGTTAAATTATCATTTCCTTTACAGTCTGTTGGCACGTCCTGTATTTGATCCAAAATATGGTATGTAAGAAATATTTTCCCTAGGTTTAATGTCATGGTTAATTTAATGTTCTTTTATCTTTAAAGCTACGGAATTCATGGGCAAGCTTGACGCCGATCCAACAAAGATTATGGAAGATTATTCAAGAAATTGTAAGACCTTTTTTTATTCATCATATTAACATAATAATATAACGATTTTATATATTGATGTTATTATTCTTATTTTTTTTTTTTTTTAAAAAAAATATTTATTTTAGCTGGTTACCTTGTAAATTTATCACAAGCTGTAGGCAGATTAATTCTTGCTGGACGCGATTTGACTAGATTTGCAGGATACACTGTGTGTTTTTTAAAAACTATATATTTATGTTGATCGTTCTCTTTTTGAAGATCGGTTTATTAATTTTTATGTCATTGATGAACCTATATTACGACTTCACAGTCACGTGTCGCAGAACTTTTCGATGTACTTGATGATGTCAATAAAGGTCGGTACGAACGTACTATGGTAAGCAAGGATTCAAATGAAGCTAATGTTAACCAAGGTAATAGGTCATTTTAACTTTTAATAATTATCTTCATGTATCCGATTATTTATTGACTTGTTTCTCTGCAATCACAGCGGTGACACCAAACGACCTCAAGGGTAAAATTATTACGAAAGATGGTGTTATTTATTTCGATAAAGTTCCAATTGTTACACCAAATAATGACGTATTGGTATGTTTCATCATTTGTTTTTATTTATCCATCGCAATTTATAATTTGCTTAACTTATCTGTCAATTACATGATAGGTGAAAGAATTATCTTTCAAAGTTGAAAAGGGAATGAACTGTCTCATTTCCGGACCTAATGGATGTGTATGTAGATTTAACCTCGGTATATGTAAATTTATCGTATAAAATTAACATGTTATGTTCAATGTAGGGGAAAAGTTCTCTTTTCCGTATCCTTGGCAATCTCTGGCCACTTTTTGGTAAGATACTTTATTTTAGGTCAAATATTTCAAATATATTAAAATATTAACTATGATAAATTTTCATTTTATAGATGGTACTGTTACTAAACCAGCAGCATCCAAATTGTTTTACGTACCTCAAAAACCATACTTGGCACTTGGCACATTCCGTGATCAGGTATAAAATGATATATTATAATTGCCAATTTGTTAAATTATTCTTTTAACCTAATATTTGTTAAATAGATTATTTATCCGGACACAAAATCTCAAGCACGTTCCAAGGGATTTGACGATAATAAATTATTGGAATTGCTTAATGTCGTACACTTGGAATATTTGGTTGATCGAGATGGAGGTTGGGATGCAGTGCAAGATTGGGCCGATGTTTTGTCGGGTGGCGAAAAACAGGTACTAAATATTTTAAATAATTTTATCATTTTTAAATATTTAATTTAATTTTTTTTTTATATTCGATTGCAGAGAGTAGCTATGGCTAGACTTTTTTACCACCGTCCTCAATTTGTAAGAAATTTGCTTTTTAGTTTGATACTTATTTTGATCGAAATATTGATTTTATATAATTTTATAAATTCGTATAGGCTATTTTGGACGAATGTACTAGTGCAGTGAGTGTCGATGTTGAGGGCATTATGTATACTCATGCTCATACTTTGGGAATTACATTATTTACTGTATCTCATAGGCATTCATTGGTAATTAAAGCTTTTCGATTATCATTTGTTAAATTTGTTAAAAGACTAATCAATTAATCTTTTTTTATTTTTTTTTTTATTATGCCTTGATTATCGATTTAGTGTAAATATTAGCATGGTTTTCGTTTGTTTGTTTTTTTTTGTTAGAGGAACAACTCTAACCTATTCATTTTTTTTTATTCGATAGTTAAATATCATGAGTGGATTCTTCGCTTTGATGGAGAAGGAAATTATGAATTTCGGAAGTAAGTATCATTATATAATTATTACGGTTAATATAAAGTGTTAAATTATTATAATCTATATTACAGACTTGAAGAAGGCGATTTGACGACACCATTTGCTTTTTCGCATGGTAAATCTAATAAAAAGAAGTTTGAAGTTGGACAAGGTGATGAGGGTGATGATGATGAGGGTGAAGAGGCCGATAATGAAAAAAACAGCTCTTCTAGTAGCAATAATTCAGATTGAAATTCTCGACCAGGCAGGAGAGAAATGGAAATATTTATTAATCTGTAACTTTGTATTACAAAATAATTATTGGTATATTAGTTTTTATTTATTAATAATTATCTTAATGTTCAAAAATGTCTTAATAATGATAAAAATTTTAGGAATTCTCAATAGAAATTTAATAATCATATAACTTTCAATACAAATTATCTTTTTTTATATCATTAAAAGTAAAATAAAAATGATCAGATGTAGATAAATGCTAATTAAATTTTTGAAAATATGATAAATAATGCTATGCTCCTCTTGCATGGCGTATGGCGTATTTGTACTTTAAATTAATTTAACTGATCTAAGACAAAGCGGATCACCAGAAACTTAATCATTAAGTATAAATAATAGTTAAATAGTTGATCAGATCAGATTACTTTTATCTATTAAAAATAGATTGACATTTTGCATAGTTAGAAAACCCCGTTTAAAAAAAAGGAAAAAAAAAACGTTAATTAGTCGAAATACCTTTTTTTCTTTATTTGGCTCTAACTGGTCTAAACTAGTTAAATAATACACTGTCGAAATGTACAATGCTTTCAATGTTTCATTAGCTTTAGATAAATTACCATATAAAATAGAATCGATTTTCGCTCTTGGTTTGTTTAATAATGTTTTCTATTTATTGTCGATAGTTTTTTTAAAAAAAAAAATGCTTACTAATTTCAAAAAAAATTAAGGTCGGGAGTTATTTATAGGAACTTCCACAGGTGCCTTGTACGTTTATGAAGTAAAAGAGCCTTTGGGTATGTGGATAACCGTGAGAATTTATAAAAGCTCGATAATATTTAATAATTTGCTAAATTCATTCACCTGTAATAGGGGATGAAGGGTTGAAGGTAGACTTAAAGGAAGCCTTTAAGAATTTTTCCAAAAAGCCCATTGAACAATTGGATATCATTAAGGAGATTGACGTATTAATATCACTTTCCGGTATTTATCATCAATAGTGTTCAATAACTTTTTCATTTATCATATCAAATTAGATCGTAATTATGATTTTATTCATTACGATACCCTATTTATGTTTTAATCATTCCTAAGATGGACATATAAATATCTATGACTTAAACACCTTTGAATTAAAAAGGCAATTGTCTAATATACGAGGCGCAAATATATTTGCCACTTCCCATGTTGAAACCAGTGAGGATGAAAGTAGTTATGGGATTCCAATAACACGTCTAGCAGTCGGTGTAAAAAAAAAATTGTTTGTCTTTACCTGGCGGGATTTAGAATTCACTGATACGAAGGTACTTTAAGAAATTTGATACCACTTTTTGTTCCTCAATGATGGTTGATATCTTCATTCTCTCGGTTAATCCTTAAAATATAATATTCAGGAATATTTAATTCATGATAGGATTAAAACAATGGTTTGGGTTAGTGACGATAAAGTTTGTCTTGGGTTGACGAACGAATATAATTTGATAAATGTCGATTCTGGTGAGAAAATCGAGATAATGACCTTGAATAATGCGCCAGGAGCCGCCTCATTTAGTTATATGGGAATGTCCATTGGTTCAAAAATCAACAAACCGTTATTGACGAGATTACCTAATAATGAAATTCTGTTGGTTAAAGATAGTAGGTTTCATTGTTTTTGATACCATGAATTCGAAAAAAAAAAAACCTTTAATCGAATTACTTTTAAGTGTTCACTCTTTAACTCATATTTGTACTTTTGTGAACACCAAAGTTTCTTGATGAAAGGTCATGTTTATAAACTTTAAAAACATTCAAATCTAATTTGACTATGAACATTTATTAAAATAGATGAGAGTATTATTGTTGGACTTGATGGAAAACCTACTCGGAAGGCAGAAATTGACTGGTCAGGAACGCCAGAAGAAATAGGTGCGAATTAAGCACAATTTATTATACCTGTCATTTGGGTAATCTATGCACTAATTCTCCTTATAATTCAAGGATATTCTCATCCGTATCTTATTGCGATATTACCGAAAAACGTGGAAGTCAGGAATATTATAACCCAAACTTTGGTCCAAACTGACGAACTTCCTCAAGCACGACTCATTAACCAAGGCAAATATTTATATGTTGCCAGTAATGGTAATGCTTGGAGATTCATTCCGTTAAGCTTCGAAAGACAGGTACAAAAGATAAATGTGTATTGAATTAAATTTACAAGTTGTATTGATTATGTTCATTTTATAATTGTATTCTTTCATAGATTGATCAATTGGTTGAACAAAATGAATTCGAGGAAGCTTTAAGTCTAACCAGACAAACTTTGCTTGATGACAAGGTAATAATAAATAATATATATAACCATATGCAATATCGTAATATGCTAACTCAGACTCATGACATTTGTCGTTTTAGGATGCAAAACTTCGAGAAATACTTGGACTTCGCGCGCATTATCTTTTCCGTCAGAATGAGTTTGATAAAGCCATTACAATTTTTCAAGATTTAGATGCAGATCCTGCAGAAGTCGTTGCATTATATCCCCCATCAATATCAGGAGCTCTTTATAAACCTATACAACGTCCAAAAATTATTAAATCTTCAGATGAGATTAAATTTAAAGATAATGAGCAAGATTCTCTCGTTGAAATGAATGATGATCAAGAAGTTGTTTTGGAAAATGAAATAGACGCTGAAAATTCGGAAGTTCTTGGTATATATTTAAAAGAAATAATTATTTTTCTGAGTATATAAACATATCTTTTTTTGGCTTGTCTTAATCATTTTTATTCTTTTTGAATTTGCTTTAAATTCAGAGGGAAAACTTTTGGAAGAAGCGGTTCATACATTAATAAAATTTTTGACAGATCGCCGGCAAAAATTATTTAAAGTTCTTAATTATAACCAAGGCTCCCAATCATTTCAAACTAATTTAGTAAATGGTGATTTGAATCACTTTTTGAAACTCGCAGAATTGGTAGACACAACTCTCCTAAAATCTTATATGGTCATCAATGATGCATTGGTTGGTCCACTTCTTCGTGTAAATAATTATTGTAATGTCGAGGAAGTAGAAGGACTGTTATTAGAACGTAAGGTATATAAATAAAAATTATGTTTAATATATTAAAAACGTTATTTCTAATTTATATATATCTAGTAAATAATTTATTAATATCTAAATTATTTAGAAATACCGAGAATTAAAAGACTTGTATCATGGAAAGGGCTTACATCGAAAATCTCTGGAACTTTTAAAGAAGTTAGTTACGGTATATGGAGTTAATATATTTCTTAATTATATTATAATGTTGCTTATGCAATTATTTTTTAGGCTTGGACAATCTTCAGAAGGTCCAATGACTGGCACCTTTCATACTGTATATTATCTTCAACGACTTGGATCGGAAAATTTTGATTTATTATTAGAATTTGCAACATGGGTATTACAAACCAATCCTGATGAAGGAATGGAAGTGAGTTTTTTCCTCCTTTTTTTTTTAAAAAAAAAAAAGCGAAGAAACTCATTATTAAATTATCTATAGATTTTTATTGATGATCATCCAGAGGTCGAGAATCTTCCAAGAGATAAAGTATTGAAATATCTCGAAGATATTTCATACGATTTGTGTATAAAATATTTAGAACATATCATATATGAGCTTAAAGATCGAACTCCAGATTATCATAATAAATTGGTTTTCATATATCTGGCCAAGATTCAAAATTTAGAATCGCAAAAGCAAAATTCGAATTCAGAAGAGGTCATAGGTAATTTTTTTCTAAAAAAAAAAAACGATTTTCTTTTTAATAATAATTTTCATAAGTTTAACAATTAGCATTGATTCTAGATTCCTTATTGGAAGAGATTAAAGATACCAATCGAAGTTTGTTGAAATTTTTGGATGATTCAACTTTTTATAAAGCAGAAAAAATACTAGGGCGTCTACCTTTAGATGGTGTACTATTTCATCATATTTATCGTGTCATATTTGTTGAAAAGAATTCAAACTAAGGTCAATAATTATCATACACTTAGATTTTTATGAAGCCCGCGCAATTCTTCTGAGTCGTATTGGTCAACATGATCAAGCTTTAATTATTTATGTACACAAGTTAAAGAGTGAGAAATTGGCAGAGGAGTACGATATACATGAATTTTATACTTTATAAGCCTACAATCTTTCAGTAATTTCTAATCTATTTTTTTTTAAAAAATTTGTTTTGTAAAAAAAAAAAAAAAAACAGATATTGCATCAAGAATTATATTGAAACTGACGATCCTACAAAAAATGTATTCATATCATTATTGAAAATATATTTACGACCAAATAATGGTGAAAAAATAATGTTGGACCCAGCTATACGGTTATTATCGCGGCACGGTTCTTATGTTAATGCTTCTGATGTAAGTTCACTAACCTTATTATAAAAATTGATATTTAATTTTTTCATGATTATAATTACCCTTTTGGTGTCCTCCTCTTAGGCTTTGAATATGCTTCCGCACACAACAAAAGTATCGGAATTATCTCAATTTGTCGAAAGATATATTAGGGAAAATAATAGGAATAGAAATATGAATAAGATCGTTAAGAATTTATTATTGGCTGATAAACGCCAGGTAAAGTTTTTTATGTGTCGGTAATAACTATTTCGCGAATATTATTATAATAAAAATACAAACAATTAGGTTGAAGAACAATTAATGTTTTATCGATCTCGGAGAGTTAAAATTGATGAGGATAAGATGTGTCCACAATGTACACGTCGTATTGGACACAGGTCAGTGTTTCTCATTTTTACATTTCAGTTTTTGATAATCCTGCGATATCGCTCACGACAATTTTTTTTTCCAGTGTATTTGCTGTATTTCCCAACGGTGTTGTTGTACATTATCATTGTAAAGAGAAGGTACGTGTTCGTTTTTAATATCTTTAACTTTGTAAAATTTCTAATTCCAATTGATTATCATTTTATAGTATTCACTTTCACATGATACGACAATATGATAACAATATGGTTGAGAAAGTTAAAATTACCTTTGGATAATTTGAACCCGGTACGGGGAAAAAAGTTACTTAATATCAATTTATCACGCATATTTATTATTATGGACTATAGCAATGTAGTCTAGTCTAAATGATACATCAAGAAAGTTGTTGACGCGAATTCAACTTTCGGATGATACGTTAGATGGCTTCTGTAATATAGCAGTTACATTCACTTCCATTATATATAATCGGTGTTGAATCATTAAGTGAAATATCATTTATTATAATTTATTATAGACATTTTAAAATCAAATAATTTACAACTTTTTGTAATGAAATGTTGAGAGACTCTTAGACAATACCTTTTACTGATACCTGTAATTTTATAAAGCTTATTATTTTTATCAATGTATTTAACCATATTTGCTTATAAAAAAGAAAAACATTTTAGAAGTGCATCATTATTATATTTCATCATTAAAAAATTTGGTTTTTTTATCATATATCAACGAATATACACGTTTTCAATTATAAAATTTAAGAAATTTTGAAGAAATTTAACAAAAAAATTTTAAACTTTTATTATTAAGAAAATTAATTATTACGAAAACGAAAAAAATATATATATATATTAAAAATTAACATTAAAAAACGTTTTTTTCGACAAAATAAAAATCTCTCCAACTACTCGATAACACTTTGATCGCGTATATCACGTCCCTCAAGTCCCATCCAGCTTGTAAGTGAGAAGGACCTATGGAACCATCTCCCAACTGGGATTCCAGTTGTACGATCAATGATGCTAATCGCGTTAGTGATGTGGTTCACGAATTGTTCAGAATAATAACCGGACAGATAGCAAAGTTTTCCGAAAGGAGGAAGCTCTTCAATTGGTCCCACGTAAAGACCATCGACGAAATATTCATCGGGTAATTCACGATCTCGTAAAGTTTTTACGATTGACCTTTGATTTTCGTTTTCTAGAATTTCGTTTTTGAGCTTTCCACCGAAAAGTAATTCTTCACCACCTTTTTGAAAATCGAAATTTTTATCAAAGTCATTCAATCCTAGTTTGCATCGATAACAGGCGAGAAATTAACCTTCAAATGAAAACAATCAAAAATCGACAAAATTTTGAGTAAACGTACCTTCATAAGTTGCCCATTCGCCTGTTTCTTTAAACTTCTCTTCAAAAGGGTTGGCATCATCCCAGTACTTATCAACGGATGTTTCGTCACGAGAATTGATCGTTAAATCGGTCGATTCTGTTTCTGATTGATCATCGCTGAAAAAATGATTTTTTGGAGACAAATCTTGGATTTCATGAAGCTTTTCTCCATTTTCAGGTGACGAATCTTGGATTTCTTGAAGCTTCTCATGATTGTGAGTTGCACCGTTCTCGGGCGACAAATCTTGGATTTCTTGAAGCTTCTCTTGATCATGAGTAACACCGTTATCGAGCGACAAATCTTGGAATTCACGAAGGTTCTCTGATGCTTGATCTTGAGTTGCACCGTTTTCGGTCGACAAATCTTGGATTTTCTGAAGTTTCTCTGATGCTTGATCTTGAGTTATTCCATTTTCGGGCGAAAAATTTTGGAATTTGTGGAGCTTCTCTGATGTTTGATCTCGAGTTGCTGACAAATCTTGGATTTTTTGGATTTTTTCTGATGCTTGATCTGAAGTTGCTCCGTTTTCGGGCGACTCTTGGATTTTCTGGGACTCCTCCGATGTTTGATCTTGAGTTACATCATCGGCTTGAAGAGAAATCATACCATTTTTACGATCCGAAGGTTGATTTTGAAGATGATTTTGGAGATTTTGTTTTTCGGATTGATCAACATCGTGTTCAGCAGAATGTGGTGGGGTTCTGTCATGTGACTCATCATTTTGGTTCGAGCGAGAAGGGTCGTTGAAATTGTCCAAAGACGATGATTTCTCCCTTTCTTTTTCTTCAGAAGATAACATGGGAGTTCTTTTTTCTTCGTAAGAGATTTTTTTTTTTTTATGTAATTTATTCAAGGGAGCTTCTTTTATAGCTTTTATTTTTTTGAAAAAATTTTTTTTCATAATTTTGAAAGTATAAAGTTTATTTATAATAGTCCCAGTTTTCGTAAGTGACTTAGTGATATCAAACTATGATATATTTTTTTACAAGGTAAATAATTTTTTTTTTTTTTTTTGCGGTAAAAAAAATTCAAAAAAGTCGGAATATTATATAACGCTTTTTGGAGCGTCATTCGAGCGTCATTTCGAAGTTGGCAAACTCTGAGAGTTGCAAAATGTCAGTTATGACTACATCTTGGTAGAGTAATTTGAAATCAAATTGGTTTTTTAGTAATAAATAACCAATCAGTGATCAAAAAACTTACGTTTTTTTGAGCAAAACGTTCTTATGGGCTGGTTAAACATGTGAAAAGGATTATTTGATGGAAGTTCAAATGCTAACAAGAAATCCGTTTTTATTCAAGTTTACTTGGTAAAAAAATTCTCAATTTTTAAATTATTACAAATCGGGTCCGGGGCAGTTTTTTTCCGACCCGGTATATGCTCCGGGTTGTTAATTTTTAAACTTTCAAATATTTGTTAGAGTTGTAAGCCGAAATTAAAAAAAAATTAATAATCGTTTATTATTTATTCATTTACATTTATATCATTTTATGTTTTAACATTCTCTGTAAATTATACAAACTTTATAAAAAAAATATGAATTTTAACCTAAGCTTTCTCATATATAAAACTTATATATACAAATTTTATTTTAATTATTTATTATATTAAAAGCTAATTAGAATAATACCTTAATATAATAAGATATTATTATATTAAATTAATAATAAAAGATGCTTAACTTAAACTATTTATTTATAATAAATATTTTTTTGAATTAAATAAATTGGTTCCGAAGATCAAAATTCCCGAATATCATAATTTTAATAATTCGATAGAATAATGTACGATATGCAATTTTCATCCATTTTTATTATTTGGACCATATGAAAAGCAAATGAGTGGTCAAGAGAAATTTAAAAACTTCGTTAAACTCGTGATAATGGTCGCTCGGGATTATAATTTGGATCCTTCGATATTGCGGTCATTTGGGATTATGACTTCGGGATTTCGTACCAGACCCTTTAATTTAAATAGATATTATTATTAATATTATTATACTACAGTATATATATATATTATACTTTAGATGTTGATTTATATCAGGTAATAACTAACACATCATAAGTAATATATAACAAATGTCTGTGATAAATAAATTCTGAGCACACTCTACATGAATCAGAAGCCTCGAAAATTTTATTATTTTTTTTACAGAATGATAAGGCAAATAAATATACATGGTTATTATTAAAGCTACAAACTTGGTCTTTCTATAGATAACCAATTATTACTCCTATCCTACCAAGAATTTTTTTATTTCGAATTATGAATAGATTTCCTTTCAGATCAGTTAAATAGACCTGAAAAAATTGCGGAAATTTAATGCCTTTCCTGTTTATCTTCAAGGATAGTTTGCAACCTAAACTACCTCAACTTGTAATTAAAAAGGCAAAATAACCCACTTCACAGTTATACTTGCCGTCCAAACCCAAACCTTTGGGATTTGTCCAGTAGAAATATCAGGACAAATGGGATTTTCCAGTGATACCTAAAATCCCATAATGGAAAAACTGGAAAACCAGGTTTGGACAGTTATAACCGGACAAAGCCTAAATATAGACAAAACCAAAGCCTTGAAATTTAGAAAAATTGGGATTAAGATGAAGTCCAGATAGGATAAATAATTAAAAGAATGATAATTATTTTATCAGAAAAATGAGTAATGCTCTGAAAAAATCCTGATTTTTTTTACCAATTTTAGGATATTTAATCTCTATATGAATTGAATCTTTGAATTGAAATTCAAACTACTTTATTGAAATCACTATTATTTTTTATTATATAAATATTTATTTATTTTTATATTTGTATTATAACTTTTATTTGAAAAAAAGTCAATCAAAAAAACTTCATTCAAATCAAATTATTAGATGCAAAGAAATCACAAAAATCTAAAAAAGCAAAAAGTATTAATTTTTGAAAAATTCTAAATGTTTTAGAAATGTCTGGAATCCTGTATTAATATAAAATAATAGGATTGTAATTGTTACAAATTTTATAATTTTAATAAAATTTATAATAAAATTATAAATAAATATAGTTTGTCTATTTTAGGTTAGAATTTTGTCTGGCTTTATTCACTGTTTGTTCAGATTTGACCTATTGTCTAAATATGGCTGATCAAACTTAATTTTTCCAGTTTTAGCTTTGGAAAATACAGAAAGTATTCCTTGACATCTTAGTTATCATTTACTTATAAAATATAGAAAGTATTCCTTGACTTCTCAGTAACCGTTCACCTATAAAATACATAAAGCATTTCTTAGCTTCTTAGTAGATCTAATTCTATAGAAATAATATTCTTTGACTTTGATCAGAGTAACACATTATAAATAGTTGAGCCAATCTTTTTATTTGTATAATGTGTCATTAAAATGGTGAGATGAGTCATTTATACTTTCCATTATTATCATATGAACATATTTCTTATTATATAAGGATCTGCATTTCATATAATACTGGCAGAGGTAAAATTTACCTTCTTGACTTTCCTAGTATTACTTTATTGACCCACTATGATGATCATATATAATTTGTAGTTATTTTATAATAGAATCAATATTGCAGATCAAGAAAGTAAATCATATAAGGTCAAGAAGATAATTTTTGCCTGTCTAAAGTTTATTCGTCACACATTTAGTGGCAGGTGTCATCACTTGAGTTTGCTTTATTTTAGGATATAAAGTGGTGAATTATTTTTTCATTCAATAGATTCTTTAATTTCCTTTCACAATGATTACACTTAAAAAGTAATATCAGAAATACTTTAAATGCAATAATTGAAGGTTTGCTTTGTTTGTTTATATTCTCTTATAAATAGAGAAATTAAAACAAAAAAAAGCGTTGTTGTTATCAATAAAAATTCTGTTGAAAAATAATAAAGAAAAAGAATATGAATTATTAGAAATGTGGCTTAATTCTGTTAAAAAAGAAAAAGTAAATAAAAGGACATTAAAAATTATAGATAAAAAATCTGTTTCAAGAAAGTAAGTTTTTTTCTCAAGTGTTGTATAATTATACATAAAGTCGAAATAAAACCCAAAAGTTGAAATTTTTTGACTTTGAAAGTCAAAGTCAAAATAAAAAATCGAATTGGTCAAAATGATATCATATTATATGATTTTTTATATATAGAAAAAATAAAAAAATAAAAATGTACGATCTTATTAATACAGCATTGATTTATATAAAATAACTACTATTCGATTTTTTGTGACTAAATGGATCTAATGAGCTAACATTCATTGATTTTGGATCAGCTTATCTCGAGATATTTACAATCACATTTCAAAATCCAGACTCCTTTATTTAAAGTAAAATTTATTGATTTATAATTTTGGCTGATAATACAATTGCAATTATCTTAAAATTGAATGATCTGAAATTAATGCATGTTAGCTTATTAGATTCATCTAGTCACGAGTAATCGAATGCTAATTGTTTCATACGAATCGAAGTGATATTTACCAAGATCATACATCTTTTATTTTTTATTTTTTCTATATATAAAAAATCATGTGATATGATGTCATTTTGACTATTTTGATTTTTACCTTCCAATAGTTAGGGCTGGTAAAAGTCTTAATAAGTACTAATTGGTCTTAAAGAATTTAAAGATAATTTTAATAAATTAATCTTTTTAATAATTATTATATATCAATTATTTTATTAATTTAAATTAAAAAAATTTCCTTAAAAATAATAAATATACTTAATTTAGAATCTGGTCCTAAAACCTAGGTTCTAGGTCTAAAATTTTAAAGATATTTGAAATTTTAAAAAGAAATTTAAACTTATTTTAATAAGTAACTTTAATTAAAAAATTAAATATAATAATAATATTTAAAAAAATTTAATCTTTAAAACTAATAATTTTTTTAAAATTAATCAGGACCAATTAGACTTTTATCAACCTTACCAATAGTCAAAATAATTTTGACCTCAAGAATTTTTGTTGAAAAACATCCTATTCATTGATACCTGCAGGTTAGTTTGTGAACAACTTTAGTTATCCTATTAATTAAATATGTTTACCTCTTTAATATCTCCCCTTTGTGTTAATATATGAAAGTATCATTGTTAGTCTATATTATCACTGGGAATAATCTTCCCTTATTATTTCATGTAATATATCTAAGTTCCTTTGCTACGGTAAGTAACTTTCTTATTATTAGACTTTACAACCTTAGGGAATCTTACGTCCTACAGGTATCTGAAATGCCTTGGAATTACTTCACTTAGTTTACGAACTTAAGTGTTTAGGGACTTAGGAAATTTAGAGAATTTATTTATTCTAAGTGATGAACTCAATCGCAAGTTAGTGTAATAATTCACAATCAAATTCTAGATAATGAATACTTAGAAGGGAAAAGTATTTTTGTTTTAAAGGTTGATTCTTTTATTTATTACTTGAAACTCACAAGTATTTTAGAACTTACAAGAGAGTTAATTTACAATATAAGCAAAAAGCTATTCTATTTATACAAAATTAATTTGCT
>CAMKVN010000219.1:0-35625 GCA_946474995.1 Funneliformis geosporum
ACGATAATGAAGATAATTGAATAATTTCTTAATTTGTATTTGCGTTATATAAATAAATAATAATATAATACAAAAATGCTATAATACGTATAAATTTACATATTGTTTTATTGATTGATCTACATAATACATTATTTTACATATTGATTGACGTTAGTATTTTGATGTTTTGTTCTGCATTGCCTTTGCAGCATAACGTGATTTGATGTTGATCAACACATGACACTTAATGATGTGCAGTTTCACATGCATTTAACTTCCTGATGAAGTTTGGTGAGGGTTCTGTGATAATATGGGTTATATGGGTGCATTTGGTGTGGAATTATACTGTAAAATTAATGGAAGAATAAATGGAGACTTATATCGAGACATTTTGAAAGATGAGTTTCTTAGAACACTTAGCACATGTGATTTAACTGTAAATGATATCATTTTCCAATAAGATAATGATCTAAAGCATACAGCTAATAAGACAATTGAATGGTTTAATGATAATCATGTTGAGGTTTTGGATTAGCCAACATAATCGCCAGACTTAAACCATTGAACATTTGTGAAATGAAGTTGATCATCATTTGCGATAGCTTCTTGATAATATTACTAGTGCAGAAGATTTGTGGAATAAGATTCAACTAGTATGGTATCAGATTGATGTTGATGTTTGTTTAAAATTAATTAATATAATGCTACAACAGGTTAAAGATGTTCTTAAGGCTGGTGGAGGATATACAAAGTGGTGATTGGATTTTTAAAAAAATTCAAATAGGGTTAGTTAGAAATTTTATTGAAAAATATGTAATCAAAATTTTTTTTTGATATATGCTAAAAGTATTGCATTGCAAAGTTTTGGTGATTCAAGATTTTTTTTTTTAAAAAGTCAATAATATGCAAATTAAATTTTAATAAATAATAAAGAAAGTCTAAGGTTTAATAATTAATAAAATTTTTTTTATTGTATAATAAATAGATTTAACGATATTACAATTTAAAAATTTTAAATGAAGTGGTGCAATAATTATGGAAGTCACTGTATTACCTCTTCACATTTGGTATTTGCTTTGTTTAAGTTAGAGTGTTCATAAAGGAGTTGCTATTGCAACAACATTTAAAATTTAGTAAAATCTGCACAAGGAGAAATAAGAGCAACTATAGTTGTTTATACCTTGTTGAGTAGCTACTTTCTTTTTTATAACCAATTAATGGTAAAATGAAATGATTGAAAAAGAAGTAGCTCAAGAATCGATTGAAATCATTATTTAAATGATTGTAATGTTAGTGCAACATCTCAATCACTTGTTGAAGGAGTTGCTTGAGAATGAACATAGCCTAGAATAGATCGAGAATTTGTAACTGTCGTGAATAAATCTTTCGTCATAAACCTAAAGGTAAAAAAATAAGGTTTTTTTACTAATTTAGTATTCGCTAAGGGAGAGAGGTCACATAAGGTAGGAGTTTCATAATATACACAGATTGCAGGCTGCACAACCCGCATCTTACTGTTCTTTCACCTAATAATGAAACAAATTCCATGAGTAATATAACTCACCTTTCAGTGGAAATCTCGTCTCTCCAAAAAAATATTTCAACTTATGTTCCTATCTTCCTAAAATCCTTCTTTATTCCCAAATGTAAATAAATGAATACGATTGACTTACCATAGATCTTTTCTAGGATTATGAATAAATTTTCGAGCCTCAAACGTAAATAGAAACATTTTTACAAATTAAAAAGTAGAATTAATGGATTTAGGATAAAATGTCAATTTGAAAAAGATGTACAATTCTACAGATGTCTTTGAGACCCGTAAAAAAATAAAACGAACCAAAGCATAACCAATATAACCTTATTTATAATTCATGTCGTTAAGAGAATAATAATGAACATATTTTTAATTCATGTCCTTGTTATTATTTCTAAAATATCTCGGGCGTGTATCAGGTGGTTACACATTTGTCAACGATAAACCTCATCACCCATGTCAATTGCCATGGAAAAAATAAGAGTATTGACATCTTCAAGCTTGAGTGCTTTTATGACATCACGAATTTTGCATCACGTTTACAGATTTTTAATAGCCGATCACCCATATATTATAAGATTATACATCAATTTTGTCCAATAATTTAGCTTCATTCTATTTTGATCGACATTTCCGTTTGTTTTGTTTATTTGTTTCACACGTCATGTTTGATTTTTTAAATATAAAATACCTTCTCGATTTCCTAAAAATTTTCTTCTACTACTACTGAAATGATTGCTAATTTTCCTATTTCTAAAGTTCTAAAGTATTTTATTTTTTTTATAATAGGTCACGACGTCTATTTTAACGAAGAAAAAACTGTCAAGTCTGAAGAATAATAACACGAAGACTTTTCTTTATTTTTTTTTAAAAAAAAAAAATTAATATATATACAATAATAATAGATAGCAACAAAAAAGAACTTCAGTCAAAGTGATATATCTGCTGGTCGGTGAATTCACTCCCTGAACTGTCGTTTAAAAATATAGACGAAGGTATCCTCTCGTTTCGTACTATTGACAAAGCAAGTAGAAAATATGGGTTCGCTTGTCCTATGTTCAATTTGCGTCGAAGTGCCTTCACTAGTTATAGTCTCTAGATAGATTTATTTATTCCTTTATGTATCTAATTTTCTTTATATCTTGTATTCATTTTCTTATATTTTTAATAAAATTTTGCGTAATATCGCGCTTTTGCCCTTTAATAATATTTTTAATATTTGTCTAAAACGGTATATCAAATGATTATCACGTGATTTGATTTTCTAGCTTGTAAAGAGACTTGCTTTTTTATAATATTTCAATTATCGCACGCCCTATAGAATCGTATGTTATTGTATATTCGAATCAAAAAAAAAAATGAATTTATTTTTGATAGTATTCCATATTTTATCAACGTTCATGCATTAAGTAGTTTTGATAATGTAATACTAAATCAAGGTATGTTATCTTCATATAGGAAAATTTATAATTTAAGATTTTTAAGCATAGCACCTTTTTATTTAATTTATTTTAATTTTGGGTACTTACAATTAGGCTATTTGATTTACGCAAATTCTGTTCAATTTACAGAGCAGTCGCGTATAAGAATTGATTCTTACTGGTAATAGAGGCGCTTATTTTTCAATTATTACTTGAATTGATAAAAGAGGCCTTGATAGATATATGCCTAGGAAATTAACAAACTCTCAAGATACTTTACAGTTCAATCGTGATTATTGTAATATTTTATGTGAGAGTTCTTGGATTTATCGAGAGAATTTCTTGGGTGTTGTTATGGTTTGTAATTTTCTTCGTGGTACCAAATTCTTATAAGAATGCATTAGAGCTACATTTCAAGTTCCATACCGATAACAAATAATTCATGAATAAAAAAAAATTCACCTGTTTATAGAATATAAATGAAGCTTATTAGATTGTAGGAGCTTTATTAACCTTCCACCAATAAAAAAATTATTTATTAAATACATAGCCCACGCTAGAATCTTATTTAATTTTATTAAAATATTATTACAAGATGATTATGTATATTTTCTTTTATGAACAAAAAATTATACGCGGCACTTCCTTAAAATCTAATCAAAACTAACCTTTTTTTTTTTAAAAAAAAAGATATATAAAAAGATAATAAACTTACAGCAATTCTTATATAAGTATTTGAAGTAATACTTTGATCAATTAGCCAAGAAATAAACATTAGTAGAAAAATAATATACTTGATTAATATAACATAAAGATCGATGGAAAATGATCAAAAGCACTTTGCTAATGAAAAAAGAATTGTATTTATGATAATTTCGGTCTAAATTATGATTTTTAAATGATAAATCAGAATCATCTTTCAATTTTTGTATGGAGAAATAATTTCTGTATTATTGGAAATAAAGAAATTGTATTTGAAAAAAACTAAGAATGAATGATTTTCAAATTCATAGATCTTAATTGGCCAGATCTAATACGGAAGTGATACGCCCTTTAGATTAAGCAACTTGCATCTCCGCGAGCCAATAAAGTGATCATCTATTTTTTTTAAGTTTTTTTATTTATTTACCACTTCGGGACTTATTAATTATCCTAAAATTAAATCCCCAAATAATTAGTTCTGCAGGAACTTCTCATTGAAGATCCAATTGAATGTTCCGCCATTTATAGATCCCATACCATAATACACGAATTTTGATTTGCTTATTAGAATGCTCTTTTTCATTCTCGATATTTGTGAGTCCTATCATGAAATTTGTAGAAATTAGCATTAATCTAGGCTATTACAATCCAATCTCTATCCAATTTTCATCCCGTTGCAACGACTAGAAAGTCAACCTGGACAGTATAGAAACCTTTAACGACAGAAAATCATCTCTGGTAATAGTTAAAATTGTGCAACCGAACAATGATCATTTGTGTTGCACAAAAAGGTCCCGCACCTCTGATCAACACGAGATCCGCCAACTGATAAATATTTCTCTGCACGATCTGCATACGCCCAAAATTATTGATTAAGCACCACTGATATGGTTAAAAGGCGGAGCTCTTATTTTCAAGGTCATGTCATTGTGGGTCTCATTAACAATGATTATTTTTTTTCTTTACAGATTTTAAAATTGTTTCATTAAAACGCATCGAACAAGGGAGATTCAATAAACATTCTTATATCCTTTATTAACCCAAAAAAAGATAAAAAGAAAAGGTAAATAATTTTGATCTGAAAAAATTAATAATTATTAATAAAATAACTTCGTTACATCATTGTTTTCAGGCGTAAAAGAGTGGATATTGTGAAACCTGATTTACTTATAAATACGCACGTCGTAAAATCATTAATTCCCACAAAATAATTTCATTCGAAATTTAATCGTTCAAAAGTTTAAATCGCTAAATCACATTTACACAATTCAATATTATCATAAAAATCATGAAGAACCTTAATCTTATTTTAATGCTCGTTCTCGCCGTTGTAACCTTCGCTTTTGCAAGTCCTAGTCCAAGAACAAGAGCAATGGTTGGAACATTATTTAAAAGGCAAGCCGACGATACTTGCGTGTGTCCTCCTACCAACGTACCATGTGATGAACAAAACGAGTGCCCCGGCACCCCTTGCGAAGTTGATGATCCACCTTGCGGTGACAGTTGCTGCAAACAAGGATTAACTTGCAGCTCAAACGCCAAAGGTCCTATTTGTATTAAGAGGTAAATTAATGAATATGTGTTATAAGAGCTATTTATCGAGAATGTTTTTTTTTTATTCTAACATCAAAATTTTCGTATGTTTATCTAGTCCGCCGGTGTAAAATTCCTAGTACAATTTTTAAATACTTTTTTACAAATTAAATAAATTTACATTTCAAATTTTACGTGTAATTTTTTTATCATCAGTTAAATAAAGTTTATTAAAAAAAAAAATGGTCACCTGATATACCGATTCCACAAATGCAGACTCGTGATATAAGTTGTAAATTCGAACGGTTTATTTGAGAAGTTAGCAATTATTTTTTTTTTCTGCATTACTTTAAGAAACAATGTTCGCTTTGTCAATAACTCATGATTCAAATACTCGGGTGCTATATTTAATGCATCATTTTGCTCCGGATTTAAATTTCATCTGGGGAGATTTCAAAAAAAAAAATGTATACTTACCCTCAGATTATCTGAGGGTGTTTAACCCACCCCAGGAACGGCCATATAATATTAAATAATAATTTTTATTATAATCACAAAACAATTCCATTTCTCTGATCATACCTCAAATTATTCATGAATAATTCCAAATTTAAGGATTCATAATCTTTCTTGTTATTAATATCACCAACGTTTTTAGTGCTTTAATTCATAAAAAAAAATTTCCGTTTGAAGAGAGCGTACCTGGTTCTACTTTGTTACCAAGATTATAAATAAGTCCATCCCATGAAACGTCTTTTTCTTCTATTGGATCTTTTGAATTTTTAATTCCAGTATAATCTTTAACCAATCCCAAAAGCCCATGTCTTTCATCAAGTATTTCGGTAATAGTCATTTGTATCGGAGTTGCAAGATTAAGAACTACCGATGGAAAATCATATAATCCGACGGTTTCATTAAGTTTTAAAGTGAATGTTTTAATAGGATCCTCTTCTGCGATATCAAACATTCGTCGTATTGGCAAAAAAAACCAACGAGTACAGGAAAATCCGGTTTCTGAAATAATGGAAGAGATCTTGCATCAGCTAATACGGAAATATAATTAAAAAGGTTATAAAGTAGATCCGTTAAAGTATTAAATAATTGAAGATATGATGGTTGTTGTATAAGAAAAATTATTTACCATAAGGAACTGTCATTATGATCTAAAGGAGTTATTTCTAACCATCCACTATAAAACGAGTTCTATTATATCTGTTAAAACTTGGAGCTGGTAAATGTGATAATTCATATTTCATCTCTTTATTCCACTATTATAAATTTTTTAATTTCTGATTTCCATTATAATGAACTTACCATTCAAATTAATTTTGGGTGGATAAACAAAGCTGATTTTTCAATGTATTAAACCCGTCAACAAGTCCCGCGCCTTGAATAATTACCGGTGCTAGTAATTTATTAAGATCTTTACGAGGTACAGCATAATTGACAGATTGACTGGGAAAGATGAAAGTATAAGTTGTTCTGGAACAAGAGATATCAGGCTATAATTAAAAAAAAAAAAAAAACAACAAAACGTTATTTTAAACCTTTTTTATATGATATTTTCTTACCTTAATATTTAACTCACTCAGTTAACCCAACTTGAAGATGCCGAAGGAACTACAGAAAATGGTTTATATTCCGTATACTCATACTTATGCAGTGAATGGGTTTTGGACACATTTTTTAATTTTAAATAATTTGGACAAGGTTTTGAACATATGAAATGTGTCCCAAAACTTTCTAAAATTGTCCAATTGCCCAACATTGGCTCAAACTTGTCAGAAAAATCCAATTTTAAATTTGGATTCTTTTCGAGATACTTTACTAAAATGTGGCTTGTTTCGAATCGATAATTGCCTTATTTCCCATACTCAAACCAGTTGGTCCAACACCCCAAGTGGTTTAAGTTTTTGTTGATAAACTAAAATAAGATTTATTTTTAAATATGAAAAATAAAAATGAAGAATGAAACGTAAATTTGAATTAATTCATTTGGGTTTACGTTTTTTTCTATTATTATTAGTGTATTATCAAATCCTTTATAATCGTTTAAACATTTACACATTGAAAACAAATTAATTTTATTACGTTTGAAAGTAAACGCTAGTGCATGTTTTGATAAAAATGAATAAAATTTTTCAATACAATTGCAAATTAAAAATATGTATCAGACGGCTGCACCGTGAAAATCATTGACACATCCCCCGTGAAATAACTAGTACATATAATAATAACAAACTTTGGATTCTTTGGATTAGAGATTGGCCGTCTCCTAATTCATCACCCGGATACCCGATTGCCTTAATAAAAAAAAAGCAGATTTCTGATGCACGATGATTTTAAGAAATTCAAATTAGTTAAAATCAATTCAATTGTTTATATAAATATTGAATGAGTTTTAATTTGTTTAAAATTTAAATTATAGAAGACATTCATGGGCAAATATTCTACAGATTCACTCTAAATATTAGCTTTCAACTATGAATGATAGGCCTTCCCTTTCAGACAATGATAATATAATTGTTACTCTAGTAATAAAGCTCACCACAAATCTTTTTTTGATGAAAGCAATAACATGTCACAATGAAGGTTAAGTTAAATAAACTTATGACCCGAAATAACGCGGGTACCCGATTTATAAAACGATGCGGATACCCGGGTGTACGGTCATTCGTATCATTAAGAAAATTATACCCGAATGCTACTCTATATCCTGGTCCAAAGTATCCCCAAGAGCAAGATGTGTATAGTCAATGTTTGATAATAAAAAATGAAATAAAATTATACATGATCAAAGTTCCCTGATTTAATTTAAAATAGTTAAATAAGAAAAATTTTTTTTAACACACCTGAATCAATGATTCCAACTTTGACACCTTTTCTTCTTGAACTTTTTTTACTCCGGTAATTTCATGTACAGAATTGATATTATTAGGAGCAATTAGAATTGTTCTATTAAGATAGTCTTCGTTACGTTTATACAAATTGTTCTTTTTGAACTCGATCGGCTTAATTATATGAATTCGTTTATAAAATTGTAATGCAAGTTAGTTTTCTGCGCCATGAGCCAATTAAGCGCCACTCCCATTTCCCTTTCCTTACCATGGACTATAAGAAATATTCTTGAAAGAATTCTTTCATACAAAAAAAAAACATGTAGCAATCCAAGAAATTATTTTTATTTTTATTATATTTTAAAGTTGTTGGACAAACCAAATTTTAATTTCATTTGGAAAATTCAAAATCTTTTCAATTTGACAGGTTTCTATGAATTTTTGCCAATTTTCGGAACCTACAGTAAATCTTCAAATAATATGATATTATTTTTAATTACAGTATTATATAATCCTATTCAATTGATATTTGTTACTATAAAGAGAATTAATTGCCTACCTATTATTAAATTTATTTTATCGATGCAACGTCCCGAAGCCAAAGAGGAATCTAAAAAAAAAATAGATAAATAATTAAATACTTGTACCTGTATTCCTCCGAAATGCAATCGTGTTATTGGAAACATATTACTTTAGAAAATTTTTTTATAAAACTTTCAAATCAAATACATAACACTTGAAGAAATTAATAATGTAGTTCCTACTTTTAAAAAACTCTTACACTATAAGATCATATTTATAAATTATTAAAATTAATAAAATAAAACCTAGCAATGAACCTGTTGTCCGATTACTGTGCCAATCATAGTTTATGATCACAAATATCTTTATTACAGTATATTTAATTCAATTAATATATTATTTATTATACTGTATATCGTATTAAAACGGATTCATCGCCTGTGGTTTACCTATGTAACCATTAAATTTTTGAAAAAATAATTCTGAATGGAATCTTGTGAAAAAGGAAAAAATAGTCGCCTAATATATAAAACTCGGAAAAAAAAGAGTCATATAAACCATATAAACAAGATCTTTATGCTTAAAAATATTGTTTAATTACTATAGTATTCACCACGTGACTAATAATTAAACCATGGTAATAAATTGATTAAGTTTATATTTTAAGAATCAACCAAAAGATAAATTATTGTAATGGATATAACCGCTATTGTACAAATCTCTTGTCTAGTAGTTAAAGAGTTTCTTCCCTTAAACACTTTTCATTCAAGCAATCAATCTTTTTTTGTTTTTTGAAAAAGGTTCTTGACTTATAAAGAACCAGCTACTTGCTAAGCTATCTTCGGATCCGTATTTATTTTATTTTAAATAAAATCTATCCCTAAAGTTTATGTTAAGAAAACTGGGATTGATATATCAAAAGATGACAGAAATAAGGGATTATTTGACGCCCTTCCAGATGTGAATTCAAAATTATTTTTATTCAAGCACAAACTGAACGAGAAAGATTCGTAATGCCCTTGATCAAAAAATAAATTTACAGCAGAGGTCTTATTACCAACTACTGATGAAAAAATTATGGGAGTTATTGTCCTTTATATATTTT
Source organism: Funneliformis geosporum (assembly GCA_946474995.1). Lineage (NCBI taxonomy): Eukaryota > Fungi > Glomeromycota > Glomeromycetes > Glomerales > Glomeraceae > Funneliformis > Funneliformis geosporum. The sequence continues at coordinate 9,640 of CAMKVN010000219.1, forward strand.
AATCTGTATTTTTATAATAATTTTTACCAGTATTTCTCAAATTTTTATCAGTGTGAGTTTTTCACCAAAGCTGCTATAAATTGGTAGCAAAATTGAACTTAATCATTTCGGGTATTAAACATAATACATTTTATAAAATTATTTTGTATCTTATACACCTTACCTTATAATTCATAATTTCACTGTTATTGTTTATGATGATAATTTCGGTTATATAAGTTTTATTTATAAAAATCATTTGCGTTTTAACCGTAAAAAAATGCTATATAAATGAGTCTTATAGATTATATGAAATACATCTAAGTAGCGGGAACCGTTAAAAAAAGTTGATCCGTATTTTGATTTACATGTTTTTTATGTGAAGGGCTCATTTTATAATCTTAAATCACGGAATTTTCATATTCATTTACACAGATTCTGTAAAAGGCTCGTTTTCACGGAAGTTTTACAGAAGCAACGAAAAATAATGGGCAAATTTTTTTTATAGGGAATGCTGAAACGATTATAACTGACTTTAATTTTTAATAATATTTATTTGCACTCGGAAATATAACAGAAAAATTGAAATACAAAGAAACATTATACATTACAAATTGACATCCCATAAACTAATTACGGCTCCGCAGATGATGATCTTTCGGTCGATGATTCCAGTTTTACTATCATGCTGAAACTTTGTTAAAAGAAACTTGATACCTCAATTCATTTTCTCTTTCGAAAATTTTAATTTAATTTACTTATATACAATAGCCATGAAAAAAACAAATAATCACATCAGTATATAAGTCACGGAACAGATAATCAGCTTTTTTTTTAAAAAATAAAAAATAAATAAAACTTCGTTATAGAAATTTTCTTATAATTAACTGTAAAAAGGAGAGAATTCATGGATTGCATAATCAAAGGTTATAGTAATATCACCTTTTATTATAACAGAAATTTTAATTATTTTTTTTTTTTTGCATAATAATATTATTTATTTGTTCTGTTTCTTATATTTTGCTTACAAAATGTAAACTTTCTATTATCAAAATTGTTTTGGGCTTATACAAACCCTAATTAAGTTAAACCAAAAAATTACTATCATTAGCTTGTGCAGTTTAGAATATTTACCTATTAAAATAAAGTAGTTCCTAATTCCTAATTATCATTGTAAAGTGCCAAATAATATTTCTCCAAAGTTCGATTTAGAAGAATTTGACGAATTTAAAATAAAAAAGTGTCGATCAAAAAGAAAGGTAAAGTCATGCGATCTACATAAAATTTACTGCGCCATTCGTTTTAAACTCTATATCAAAGCCAAATAATTTTTTTTTATTAAAAGAATGTTTCATTATTTTTCAAAAGCATAATTGGATATTAATTAAAGCAGAAGAAGCTAAATAATAATTAATTTCTGTTTAGTTGACAAGTGCGAGCGTTGTGTCCAGACTGATGACAGAGTGCATTTTCTTACTCTTTAATCCAGAAAGATCTATGTTGGTAGAGTTAATTGATCGTATATTATTAGAACCAGAAGGACGTCCTTTTGTAAGAACAATTTTTGGTTTTACAAGACCATCAATGGAGCATTAATCATATTATTTAATGTTTCGTGTGCTTCTACTTGACTTGTTGAAATTTGGCCATTCTTGATATCTCTCTTTGCAGATTTTGCAAAAGTGGTTGTAAAGCATCTTCATGAAGAAAGTTATTTTCGTCAGCTGTGATACTATTTAACTTCTTTGAATCACACCAATGGTTATGAATATCGTTGAGAATTAGACCTTGATTGTTATCTAAATATTCGATTTTATGAGCACAGGGTAGACCCATTATTTTTGAAAAAGTTCCAGTACGTAGTGGTGATAATGGTTCTTGAGTAGTTACATGAACTGCCTTCTGATATTGCTCATTTATTTTTTTAAAAGCAAATATTGAAAGTTGGCCTTTAATATTTGCATAATATAAATTATTATGTGCAAAAATTAGAAGGTGAATATGATCTGATTCAACTATACTGTCAATCTCTCTTTTTTGATTAGTTACCATTAAAGAGATTGCTTATAAACCTGATAAAGATCTCCTGCTAATACTTGCAAATTAGCTTTAAGCATTGAATGTGCATCTTCAATGTGAGAAGTTACAGTTATTCCTAAATAAAAATTTTTATTTGTCCATACTTTTACAAATTTTTCTTTCCATAGCATCCAAGTATTTTTAAGATAAGTAATAATATGGGATTTTTAATATAATCAGAACGAAAATTTTGCCATTTTTCATTAAATTCATCTTAATTTATTGATTAAACTATTACCATTCATCATTTTTCTCATTATCTGCCTTTCTTGAAAATTGTGATTTACAATTCTTTAAATAATTTTGTTAATATGCTATATACACAATAAATTTTCTGAATTTGAAAAGATTATCTCTTCATAAGATATCTGTTATAATCATATTAGATTTTGAAATTCTATTAAATAAATGAGCAACATAAGTTAAAAGGTTAAAACCTACTGATAATCCATTCTTTTTTACCTTTTATTAAAATAAAACAAGAATAAAATATAATATTGAAATTAATGATACTAACTATATTTAATAAAAACGTTTTAAATTTGTTTGTTTATAAGTATAATCCATAAAAGTAAAAATAACAAATTCTTTATATGTAAAGAAAAGATGAATAATACAACCTATATTATCACTTTTATTCATATATAAAATTGCCTTTTTTAAGTTCATCTATAAGAGCTTAAATAAAAGTCTAATTTATTAAATTTTTTGATGAAAATATTTATAAGTATTGTAGATATCTCTATTAATAATCAAATTTTCTGCATTATTTTGATAAAAAGTTGATAAAATTTCTTATGAAAATAAATTAATAACAACTATTACTACTATATTTTCTAGCTGTAATTCTACAAAATAATAGGCAATTGGATAACCTGATATATTTTCTGAATAATCATAATTATAGTTTGCATTATAAACTTCTAAATACCATAGATCATTATGTTTAGTAGCATACAATTCAAAGTGTAGTCAATCAACCTTATACTTTAATGACTTTAATATATTTCTTTAATAAAACCTAAAAAATTATTATAAATACTATCTAAATCATAATATAAAATCATATTTTTCAATTTATTATAATTATTCTTATGAGTCTTTTTTTTTTACTAATATAATCTTAAAAATTGTAAAAGTTTAAATATTTTAAAGGTATATTATACTTCTTATATTTAGTAAGAGGTGATGAAAGCATTTTAATAATTATAGTTAAATTTGAAATTTAATAATAAAAATAAATTGTGAGAAAGAAGCTTTAATTATGATTAGCAAGTTTATATTAAGCTCATATTTCATTATTATTTTATAATGAATAGCATAGTAAAATTTTTATGTAATCACATGATTTTATATCATTCAATCATATGATGATTTATTATATAGGAATATAAATAATAAAAGTGAGAAGTATAAATAACTGATACCTTTATTTCTACTATTTATTTTATTATTGATTATTAATACTTTCTGAAATATGATAATATTGGATTAATTTGTATAAGAATTATAAAAGAAACTACAGTGAAATTTCTTTAAATATATACATATTTTTAGAATTATAATGAAAATTTAAAAAAATGTGTTTAAAGCGAATATATATTTAAAGAAAAAAATTTTGTATGATCTTATATACTTGAGCTTTATGAAATATATATTTATAGAAAACATATATAATACACATATTTAGGGAAGATGCATTTAGAGAAGTCTTACTATATATATATATTTGATGAGAAATTTTTTTAAAAAAATAAAATATTAATATATATTAGCATAATAAATTTAGCATTTCACAATGGTTAATATATATAGTAAAGAATAAATATTTATTTATTTTTAAAGCAATATATTAATATAAAAAAGTTGAAAATTTTATATTATATCTAAAAACTACTTATAATACTATTTTATTATTTTATATCAATGCTTCTATAATCATATGTTATATATAAAAATGGTTTTCATAATTATTTTCAAATTTCAATTGAGTTGCAACTTAATTGCTTCATAAGAAAATTTATTGTGCCACAAGTTTCAACTCAATTGCATTATTTTTTTTAATTATAATGCCTATCTTTAGTCATATATAAAAAAAAATTAATTTAATAAGATCAGGAATCATATTTCAAGAAATTTGGATTGAAAAATCCAATCATAATATAAGTAGTATAACTTAATATTAATGATACACTATATCTTACTAGAAATTTTAAAAAGCCTCCATTTATATTATAACTACAAAATCTAAACTAATAATTTATTCATATATATTAGTAGTTTTTATCATATCAACAAGATAAAAAATTAATAATACATGATTTTTTAAAAATACAATATGTCATATCTTTAATAATATATTAAACATTTATAAATTTTATGAATAAAAAAAAAAGCATATTAATATGAAATATAGATTAATAAAATATACAAAAATTTATTTTAATATTATAAAATAAAATAAAAATATATTAATAATTAAAATATATTTTTATAATTAAATTTTATAAACATACCTTTAAAAAAATTTTTTGATATTTTGTATTTATTATATTTATTTGAAATTAATTTATTACTAAAAATAATTTTCATTATTTTAACAATATATATTTATTAAAGTATAATATATTTTGATATTAAATTAATATGTTTAAATTCTTTCTTAAAAAAGTTTAACTTTATTATATTTTTATACTTATATTTTTTTAAAAACTGATATAATATAAAAAGTATCATTATAATTAATAAAAAATAATCTAACATCATAAATTGAATTTGATAAATATAATAAACTTTTTGGTTTTTCAAAAGTCTTCTAAATATTAATAAAATCCTTTTCTTCTTCTTGTAAAAATAATTTATAAGTTAATTTAAAAAAAGTTCTAACTTTACCTACTATAATATAATAATATGATTCTTTAATATATAAGAAAAATAAAGTTAAATTATCTTTATTTATATGACAAGAAAAAATTCTTTTAATACATCTTAATAGATTAATTTAAAGTATAAGATATATCCTAATTAATGTTATTATTTGAAACTAAAATTCTATAATTTAAACTTACTAAATGTAATTAAATTAAGTATTAAAACTAATTTAGTAAATAGCCAAACTACCAAAACTACCAAAACTAGTTTTGTTTAACTAAAATTAATTTTTAGTAATTAAAATAGCAACTTCAATTCTGATCAAAAATTCTACTTCGCTTGGAATAATAATTTTTATATTAATTTGATGAATTCTACATTTAATAATTTAAAATTATCATTTTTTGTTCTTTATATAAAAATTTTGTTATTAATAAATCTAAGTAAACTAATTTATTTATGATGTAATATTACTTGAAACTAAAATATTAATAATAGATTTTAATTATAAGTGTTAATAATAGGTTTTAATAAAATTATTAAAAAATTTAAGTAATATATAAAATGTAATATATTATTTATTTTAACTTATTTGTTTTTGAATATATAAATCACTTTCTAAAAATAAAATCTCAAAAGATTCATGATAACATTTTGCATGTCATATAAAATGTAATAAAATAATTAATTAAACAAATAAAAAATGAAATAAACTAAGCCAATCTGATTAGAAAATTTTATGATATATCATCAATTATCTGTCAATTTTTAGATTAATAATAACAAATTAAAAGGAATTTAAAAAAACATATTGAAATATAAAACTTATTGAAGATAAAAAAAATAGGAATAAATAATAATGATGATTTTATTATTAATACTAAAAGATTTGATAAGATTAAAATTATTTTATTTCGTCAAATATCAAATTTAGATATATTATTATTTATTAATAATGAAATCATAATAAACATAAAACTTAACAATCTATACCAATTGATATTCAAATGAAATTTTATTTGATCTTTGAATCAAGAAAAACATTTGGTTGTAAATAAACTAATTTTTATTATTAAGTGAGATAAAACAAATGCTTCATTGAAGGTATTAATTAAAAAACTTAATAAGAATACTTAAAGGAATTGTTATTTTATATTTAAATTACAAAATAAATTTATAATAAATTATTGCATTATTATTACACATCTACTATTAAATTTTTTAATAACCTTAACTATATTTGTATAAATAGAAATCTGTATAAAGTTATTTCAAAAAGGCAAAAATAATTTAAATTGACATGTATAATAAAACATGCAAAAGGTATTTATTTTTTAATTTGAATATAGTATGTAATAGAAAGAAATCTATCGGAAAAATCTATTTACTTTTATATGTCCAAATATGAATTTCAGACTGAAATATATTTATGTAACATTTTATTTTCCTTCATTTTCCATATGGTCATGATCTAAGAAAATCAGATACTAAAATTAAGATCTTATTACATTTTAGTCTAAATGTAATAAAAATTAAAATGCAACTAACCCATATTATATATAATAAACAAATTATTTATATGCAATTTGATAATTGAATAAAGATTAAAGCATAACTAAATATTTTTTGATTATCATCATATAACCCTTATTATTATTTTTTTTTTAATATTAATTAATAAAATAACTAGTATTTTTTTTATTAACTATAAAAATATAAATCTTTAACGTGAAATACTTGATGAAATAATTATCTATAAGGAATAAGCTATATCTCTTTTATATGAAAATGTTATGCTAGATGAAAAAAAAAACTCTATATAATCAAATACATTTCTCTCCAAAATATGAAATTAAACTTTAAACATAATTCATTGAAATTATTCGATTTTTATTCAATTCTGGAAGAAAATAATTATCGTGTTTATCCTTAATGAGGCAATGTCTTGCACGATTTGCAATTAGATGCGCATAGTATGCGGGAGTTACTATTGATATAGCTGATGTGCACCTGCATTTAATATTAAAGAAAATTTATAAACATTTCTAATATAATAATTAAGAGAGTTAAGTTAATTCATGAATTACATACCTTGCATTCAAATAGCATAACTTATTAGTTAACTCTTGAATGGAATCGGCATTAAATTTGTTTTCGTCTACCAATACACGATAATGGGCTGAACGCGCAGTACCTTGAAGGCTGGCATGAGATTGCAGGACTAAGTAAAAATACATATTCATAATTAATATCTTATTAACCTATAAATATTACACATTATTAATGAGTAAAAACTTACAAAAATCAAATTCATGTTTCGCTACAACCCCTGTATCAACAACTGTTCCTGGTTTGCAATTACCAAGACGATCAGCTTCACGTGTATTAGTTGGCATAAACCTAGAATATATATAAAGAAAGGTAAGAGAATGGAAAAGCATCTTAACAAATATATAACTTTGTGTTTATTACCTAGTGTTATGCCTTTTCTGCACAATAACAAAAGTCAATTTTGGAATTCTATTGCCGCAAACATTTTCAAAAGCTTTTTTCATTGCTTTCACCTCTTCTTCTAAAACTTTCTTAAATTGCCCCTCGCTAACTCCATCACGATAGAATAAAATTTTTTGAGGAAAACAACCATTTCTATTCTTGAAAGTTTTTATTAGGTCAGATACCATTTCTTCTAAATCTTCAATCGTTTCATTACGTGGCTTTTTGTTCATACTATACGTGTGACCATAAACAATAGCATCTTGATCCATGGAAGCGCAAACTGCAGCAATGCTAGGTACACTTTGTTCATTTTTACCTGAATGGTATACATCTGCACCAAACACCATTGTCTAAACATTATAATCAAGATGAAATAAATTATTTAATATAAAAAATAATCAAATTATTCATAGCTTAAATTATATTCGTACCGGTGCCGAAGATATAAAACTCATCTGCTGTTTATTTGAGAGTGAACAATTGTTCCCTCCAAGTTTTTTATTGATTTTTAAGCCAATATTTACAAATAGTTGCTCGTTTGACTTTTTAAAATGTTTGGACAATATGACTTGAGTAATCACACCCATACCAGCTTCTTCATAACGTTTGATTTCACCATATAAAGAGGATCGATCTGACATTATGACTATAACCAACCGTGGCATATCCTTAACTATGCTAGCGCTTTTAATAGCCAAAGCTAATCCCTAAAGTTTTGTTAAAAAAAAAAAAATTTAAGTATGAGAATTTTACATAATGAAATCATTTAAGTAATAATTTACCTCCTCGATCTTTCTTTGCCTAAAAAAAGGAACTACTTTTGGGACATCCACAACATTCTATATTAAATAAAAATAAGCAATTCTGATCTATAATAATATCTAAATAAAGATAAAACGACGTAATATTACCATTCCCTTATTAATTAGAACGTCGCGAAATTTTCGCATAAAATCATCAACAATTCTCGGATGATCTTTGGTCAATAATAATACGGACCAATTAACTATAGTCTTGGGCTAATTTATTTTCAGGAAAATATTGTTAATAATAAGAATATATTGAATTTCCTATTTATTTTAACTTACATCAAGAAATTTTCGATTTACATAATTCCAGCGTGCATCTGGTACAGGTACTTCAGCTGGAACTGAAACTTGCCGACCTTTACTTTCAATAAATCTCAAATTTACAGGAGGAAGACGACGTCCTAAGGAAAATTAATTCATTAATATATTCTATTGTAGAGAACAAAATATATTGACTCCTACCTTCAACTACGACCCTTGTATTAATATCAATATTCATATTAATCGATTTCAAATGCTCATTTTGATCATAACGAAAGAAATTTCGAAATGAATCATCAATGGTTCTAAAACGATCAGCGGGTTTGACACATGTATGTTTTATCATTTCGGCGCGAGCATTCTCACTGATATTACCTCTGAAAGGTTGGTCTAAAAAAATGAATTACGTATAAGAAAAAGAAATAAAATAAAAGATAGTTTAATTGTCTGAAACAAACCTGGTATAATTTCACAGACTTCTAGAGGAAGATAAATTTTTTTCTTAACAATGATACAAGGCAACTTTCCAAATTCAAGCTTTTTTCCATATGTTTCCTGGAAGTATTGACTAACTGTCGAACTTTTGTTATCTTGGCCATTAAATGTAGTCGTATCTGCTGATTCACGTGTTAAGCCATCAATAGTAAAATTATCCCTTTTATCATCACGATACCGGACGAAAATTTTTATTCCTTTCAACATCTATAAATTATAAAAAATTTTTTAAGTAAAATCACAAACAATTTATAATTTCAACATATAAATTTCTATTCACCTTATTTAAAAAATTTCTTTCTTCATCATAAAGTCCCAATTTCATATCACTTTCGCTGTATCTTATGAGACCACCAATAACATTTACAACATTTCCAGGTGGAAAAAAAACGCCAGAACACGTGTCGACGTTAACAAGAAGCTCTTCTGTAAAATTTTACGAAAAATGAATGTATAAGCCTAACTATATTGTAAGCTGGTCCGGAGCGTAGTGAAGGACTATATATGTCCGCCTGCTCAAAATTTGAGTCGATATGGGATTATTCCCTTTCATTACGCTTGTGCTCTGGACTAAACAACGGTTTATGAAACCGTTGCCTAGTAATATTTAAATTGGAAGATAACTTACTCCATCCGATTCTCAAAGATTGACAAAATCCTTTTCTTAATTCTTCTCCACTTTGTAACAAAATTCTTCTTTCCTCATTGATAGGGGGATAAATTCCTCTTCCAACTGATAAAAAACTTGTTCGCACCTTGTAATTTATGTATGCATTAAGCGCGTGAACACAAGTTTGAACATAATCATCTGATCCTTGCGGTACTTTCTCTGAAGTAATATAATCCCTTAAAACTTGTAAATTAATTTCTTTGTGATAGGTAACTTTTACGGTGAATGGTGTAGGTCTATCATAACCATCTTCACTTGGTGGAATAATTACCTAAAAAGAAATGAATTTTAAATAAGTATCTTTTTTTCCTTAAAAAAAACCAATTGATAAAGAAAAAAACACAAACTTCTTTTCCAATAGTTGGTAATCTAGCTGAACAATAAATCAAATCATTCCAATCATATACCGGTATACATTTACCAAATTTATTTTGTTTAACCATTTCAACGAAAACTTTTCCTCGAACTGATCTATTCGCTTGTCTATCACGAGATGTAATGACATCAAAATTATACTGAAGAAGTTTTAAATTTGGGACCTTTATATTTAAAGGATCAAAATTATATTTTAAGATAAAGTGTAAATGATATAAAAGTTCCATGTTTAAATATAAAAACAAAATATTTGAAAGTTACCTCTTTAACTTTAACATAATTAGCACGAAGCTCAACTTTTGGACCAATGGTTCCTATACCTTGTCTGCAGGGAATTTGCAAAGAATTCTGTTGTATAGAAAGTTTTTGCATTCCTTTTTCCATTCTTGCATGTAATAGCGTTCAATATAAAAAATATAATTTGTGTATTTTACGAAACAAAAAAAAAATTCAAGAGAGAGAGAAAGGCTCAAGGCTTTTAGTTCACCATTCATTTATATAATGGCTTAAACATCATTAACCAAAGCGTTGAACAATGACAAATTGACAAATATGGAAAACAAAAACTTTTTTGCATTATACAGTAGATTATCAAATTACCGAATACAAGGAGGATCAGCAACAAATAACTGCAAATGGCGTAAAAATGCATTACGTATTTTAATCTATTTTCAGCATTAAAAGATGTTTAATTAAGAGTCGAGCTAAATTTGTACTAGATATATGATGTAATACAGTTTAATATATGGGAGGTTTGCTAGGAAATGGAGTTCTTGAAAATTTTTTAATAAAATTTTGAGTATATTAGAATAAAATGCAATAAATACGAAATTTTAGTCAAAAAATTCTCAGAACCCCATTTTCCTAGCAAACTTCCTATATAGTAAAAAAATTTAGTAGAATAAAGAATTGGAATTCGACCATTCATTATTTCTAATTTTCAGTTCAACATTATATATAGCCATTTTATTAGGATTTCTAGTTATATATTTTATAATTATTTATTATTTAAAACTTTTATAATTATGTTGATAAATATTATATAAATTTGAAAAAATTTAATAAAATCTGATCTGATTTTAATATAATCTAAAATTTAAATGATTAAAAAATAATATATATCAATATATAATTAAGTTATGTTCCCTAAAATATTCTTAGACAATTTTGAATTTAAGATATTTGAGATTAAATTATTTGTTTATAATAAATATCTTTATCTAAATTTCTAATAAGTTTTTCTAAATTCAATGAAGTTTAATCAAATTTTATATTTAAGAAAGTTATTTTAAAGGTTTTGAAATTTTAAGTTATACATTAAAATAGATTTCAAATAGTATTATATTTTGAATAATTATTCATTATTAAAAAAAATAATTTTAATTTTAGATTTGATAAAATAATAAAATAACTAAATTTTTATTTTACAAATTTTTAAATTTTTAATAAAATTTTAATATAAATATTCTAATTTTACAGGTTAATAAATTTTACTTTTGATTTTTTATATAATTTATTATATAAGTACTTTTGTAGTAAAAAAATACTAAACTTCAAAAACATTTTTAGATAATTTAAATCTGAGCTTATTTTACTAAAAAAAAAAAATAAAATTTTTTATTTTTTATATTTTTAAAATTTTTAAAATCAAATTAAATTGATTTGATTTATCAAATAAAAATTTTTTTTAATAATATAATTAAATATTTATATAGAAATTATTTTTTAAAGACTTTATTAAAAAATTATTAATAAAATACTCTTTAAAATTTTAAATATAACTTTAAAAATAGTTTTTATAATGAAAATTATAAAAATTTTACTATTTAAATTAAATAAAATATTTAAAAATTGATTTAAATTTGATTAAATCAAATTATAGTTTAATTTATATAATTAAATAAATTATTCTTTGATTTAAATTTGATCAAATTAAATAAAGGTTAATTTGAATTTGTATTTAAATAATTTTTAAATTAAATATTCAAATAATAAATCAAATTATAAAATATTATAAAATCTTATTTAAAGTATTAAAATTAATATTGTTTTTTAATACCATTTTTTTAAACTGATTTTTAACCAATTTTTTAGATTTTTATATTTTCTTAAAGTTTACCAATTTTATTATAAATATATTATATATCTTACATTTTTTTAAATATTAATTTTATTTTTAATTTTAATATTTTATTTAATATTAATAATTATTAATTTTTAGAATTAAAGTATTTATAATTTTAGAAAAAAAAATACAGATTTTATTTTATTATAAAAAATAACAAAAATAATATAAAAATAATTTTTTTTTATAAATTTCAAAAAAAAATAATTATAAAAATTAGTAACTTAAATAAATTTAATAATTTATTTTTAATATATCAAATTATTATTTTTTATAATAAATAATTTTTAATAAACTATAAAAAAAATAAAATAAAATAATTTAATTATATTTATTTTTTATAATTATTGTCAAACTTTCTAAATATACCTCTCGGAATATTAGTACAAAATTTGAAAAAATATGCATTTAAAGAGAAGATTTTTATGATTTGTATATGCTTAAGACTTAATGAGAGTATGTATTTAGAAAGAAAATATATGGTATATGCATTTATAGAGTGCATTTATGGAGGTTTGACTGTTAGCATAATAATTTTTAATTATATAAACAAAAGGATTTATTAATTATAGAATTAATTTTCTTATTTGTATAAATTAATAAATACTGTATATTATGAATGATAAAAATGAAATCCCTATTGTAATAAGAAAGTTACTGAAAGACAACATTTGCTAAATTATCTAGCAAATCTCATTGCATTTTTGAATGATTTTTTTTTTCGTATCAAAATTACAAAAAAAAAAAATAAAGTTATATATAAAGCATCATTTTCCAGTTAATGGATGATGATGTAGTTTATTTTAAATGATTTTTATTTTACCAAATCGACCCGGTTAAAATAATAACGTTTAGTAATAAATAAATGATTTTTCTATTTTAATCAGAGATAATATATGGATGAAATTTAAATATACAGTTATGTGTTTGATGGTTTAAGAAATGTTTTGGAGTAATAGTGTTGATATGAAATAAATTTCTATAACATTCATCAAACGAAAACATCTTTAATTTTTAAAATACGAAGATAAACTTTCGAACATTCTTGCAACAACGAACTTTTGGATGGAAAATGCAAATATTTCCATTTCCTCGATGTCAAATTCAGAAATATCTAAAATTCTACTTTCATAATATTTTTGTTGACATCTACCTTTCTTATTGTTAACAACCAAATCGCCATTACCAAAGTTCAATATTTGATTATAACAATTCGATTCATACATTGCATATGCGCTATGTTCAACTCGACTAATCTTAACGTTTCTTAAATCATCTCTATTACCCATCGAAAACAGAAAACATTCATTATTATTAACCCAATAATTATTAGCAACACTATTAGTGTAATCCAAATCCCTATCATTGTTGTTCCTAAAAGTATTATTATTGTTGTTGCTATTACTCCTATAAGTACTACCCCTATAAATATTATTATTATTGCTCCTTCGAGTATTATTCATATTATTGTTGTCGTTATTTCTATTAAAAGTAGCAATGTTCGATCCATAAGCTTTCCAACCAAGAGGATTATAACCACCGATCACAGTCCCTCCGACAATTTTAATAATCAAAATACACCCAACCTGTCCATTACATTTATTACGTATAGCATTGATATCAAAACCGTCTCTATTTCCACGGTAAATAAGGTTCATATTATATCTATGGTCCTTTGGAATTATTGCATTGGCATGTTTTCTTTGAATCCAATTAGCAAGGATGGCCGCATGTTTTGGGGTAATGATTTTTGAATTAACAGCAATCTTTCCATAACGAGGAGGCAAAATATCTCTAGGTCGAGAATTTGTCATATAGAATGATAAAACACTTTCAAAAAGTTCTTCAGGTAACACTTTTTTATAAGGTCGAACCTGATTATGAAAATCTTTTGACGAAATTTCAAAGAATCGAATGTAAGGGATAAATGGGTTCAAAATGTACTTTAAAGCCAAGAAGTCCTCAACATTCCAATTACTTAAATCCATCAAGCTCAATTCCGAATTTTGGGCGATTCCCCATCGAATGAGGTGGTTCCATAAATCAATTTCATCAATTTGTAAATCTCCTTTAATCAAATCAAGCAGAATACTTTTTTGTAAAGTTGGAAATTCCGGCAATTTAAAAAAAGGTATAGGATCATCACAAATACATTCTAAACAATAATCTTGGAGCTTTTTGCAACTTTCCAGTTGGAATACTATTTGATGAACTTTGACTAAATTTCGTTGTAGCCATCCATTTTGTTCTTCAATCAAATATTTTTGTATGAAATTAGTCAATCCCTCAAGAAGCAATTCATCAGACGCTATAAGAAGATTAAAAACGTCCAAAGTAGATTGTCCTCTCACATCAAGAATGCCAGTATACATGTATCTATAAGAAAAAAAAAATGAAGAAAAATTTATAATGTTTATTTCATTTTTTTGGCTTTTTAAAATTCCGATTTAGGACAAACTTCTTATAATTGTTCATACATCATACGCCCTTTCATATTATAAAAAACAAGATATATATTACCTAATAATCATTTCAAAGACATTAGGAGAAATGTTCGGTTTTTTAAATTCAATCATATTTTTTTTCTCTATAGCCCAATCCGTAGAGAGTGCTCTTTTAAAGTAAGGTGATCGAGCTCTCAATATAACAGAGTGAGCTCGAAATTCTTTTGTATACGGAATCTCTCCAACTTCAATTTTAACATTATAATCATCTGCATTATCAAACAAATGAGAAAAGCTTTGAGAAAATTCAGTTAAAAATTCAAATGTCTTTTTTTTTTTTTTATAAAAATTGAGAATCTTTTAAAAGTTTTTTTTATTAAAAAAAAAAAGAAAAAATTTTTTTGAAGGCATTTAAATTTAATTCATGTTTCACGAAATGTGATTCTGTTATTGTTTGATATAAATGGAATGTTTGTGGCGTAGTAATGCTTATAATCGAAAGATGTTTTAGTTCGATCCTTTTTTATCAGGCACTTGGGATAGGTTTTCTTAGGTTCAAATTATATTGCAAAGTGTAATTTGCTCAAAAAACCATAATTTAAAGGATCTTCACCTGGCTTTGAACTTTCTTTCATGATTTTTTGATTTTTTTGTTAGAAACGAAATTTATAAATCTTAATTCATGAAAATAAAAAAAAGTAGCAAATCAAAATTAAAATTTCATGTGTGATATCAGGGTTTTTTAACAACTATTAATGAATCGATTAAAGACTCGAAAATTTCTCGGGCTTCGCAAGGACTTTAACAATCTCACAATAAAGTCTTGACATACAATAGAATCATTGTTCACGATAATTTTAAAACCTTACTGGTAAAAAATATAATGAAGTGTCAACATCACGAGGAAAGATATCAGTTACACAGTTTACATCGGAATATGAATCCAAATTTAATAATATCAACTAATCTGATATCAATTCACGAAACAAAGTATATTTAATAATTGCGTAACATATATAAACCTCCAAAGAAAAAAAAATTTTATTTTTCACATAAACATTTCCAAGTCTCATTTATTTTACATAAAAAAAAGTAAATATTTCCAAAAACGAAAACAATATGAAGATTACATTGCCATCCGTCTATATTATTTTCATGATATTTGTTGTACCTTTTATGAGCATTTTTGGGGGTTTGGCAGCAGCACAAGCTCCAACGGACACATTTGTTACGACCACGTATGTTCCCACGGCTATGATTTCAACAACTTCTTCAAGTGATGTTGGTAAGTTAAAAAAGAAATTTATCTTCAAATCAGGCGAAAAGAATTTTATTTTGTTTATTTGTTTTTCAAATGAATATTCAAACCAGAATTATTCACATCTTCCTTAATATCTTATAATATACATTTGCATTAACTGACCCTATTTCTTTATTTATTGCTTTACCGCAGCCACCACCACGGACATCACATCATCTCAAATCGTTTCGCCAACTTATACAGATACCTTTACGCGAACTTCTTCTACTCAAACTCATATGGCAACTAGTCCAACCACCACAATTTCTGATAAACCTACTCAAACTGCTGGTGCTTCAATCATGAAATGGGATGTTTATCAAACCGCCCTTGGTGCTGCTTGTGGTGTCGCCGTTTTTTTCATTGCTATGGCTTAATATTATAGGCTGGGCGACAATTCATGAGTAGATAATGTTTTATAATGTTTTAATCTTTTTTCCTGTTATTTCAATGAAAAGGTTTTCCTTTTAAGAATCTTTTTATAGTTTATTTCTTTTATCAACGGGATTTCTTTTATCATGTAATGCACCATTTGCTTAAATAAATTTTTCACATAACTTGCGTTGATTTATTTACTGCGGCAAACCGCCAAAGTTGCTGCGGCTAATTTTATTCTATTCAAAGATTTGATACTTTTTTTTGCGAGTGATTTATAACGGAATTTAACACTTTATTGGTGTTGGTGTTCGTATTTACTTGACTTTGGTTAATATTATATTGAGTTTAATCTATCAGTTCACCTTTTTTCATACGTGGTATTTCTGACAAAATTGAATTGCCTTTTTTTTTTTAAAAAAAAAAATCTCCTTAAAAATATCTCAATTTCTATTTTTTATTTGTCAATAAAAAATATATCTAACTATTCATTTTTTATAATTTGTTGAATCAAGATGCGATTAATTCAGGTGAAATTTTTATTAAACTTCATTAGATTAAATCGTTAAAAAATAAGTTAAGTATACAAAATATTTATAAACAAAAAGAAAAAAAAATTCAAAGTATATTTATCTACAGATTATATATAATAAAAAAAAAAAAAAATTAAATAAAATTATTATATATTATCGATATGGTGTTTTTTATAATCTTTTAATACAGGTATAATTTTTAATCTAAATTTTTTTTTAATGAATTTTTAATGAATTAATTTTTTTAAGAGATTTTACTTTCCCTCTTCACTTTTCCCATTCCCGCTTTAATTATTTTCCTAATACTTCCAGAACTTGAAGTACTGGAAGTACTTGAATTACTGGAAGAGCTAACGGATCGATTTCTCCCAATTGTTTTTGTTTTTGTTTTTGCCTTTGCTTTTACACTCGAAGAGATGGTTTCTGATCTTAACCTTTCGAACACAATATTAGCTCCAACATCCGCGATACTATTGGATCTCGTTCTGCCTCCCAAAAGGCTATTTCTCACATTGCTCGTTGAATTCACTTTACCATTACCAATAATTGCTGTAGTACTATTTGAATCTTTTTTTGTGGCATTATTCTTCACTGCACTATTCCTAGCGCTATTTGTTACACCGACCGCAACTCCCTTAACCCCTCCGCTCCTAATTCTCACCGCAGTACCTTCCAAGTTATTGGGTTGCGTAGGAGATGATTTCTTTATTGTGGAGGTGGAACCTGCGGTTTCACTACAACCTCCACTCCTTATAACGAGAGGTGAACCATGATAAGATCTCGTGGAAACTTGTGAATGAGTTTTAGGCGTCCGTGATGTGCTGAACGGTTGTGATGATTTCGATGTAGGAGGAACCCTTTGTGTGGATGAAGGAGGGTTACCTTTATTATTTGCCGTAGTTGCAAATTTTACAAGACTTGGTGAAGAATTTCTTGATTGTTGCACAACAATTGCTTGTGAAGTTTTTGTGATGCCGAGCTTTGGTCTTTGTTGTGATGAAGAATCTATTGGGGTGCTTCTTTGAGAAATTGATTTCTGTTGTTGTCTCCTAGATTCTTCTCGTCTCTTTTGAAATTTTTCACCAGCTTTTGTGTTAGTGGGAGTTGGTGATGGGGAATGTGCAGTTGAAGATATAGATCTTTCTAGTGGATCTTGCTGTATGGGTATTTCTTGATACATAAAAGGAGCAACTACTCTTGTATCCAAATTAGTAATCTTATTAATCGTTTCTTCATCGGATGAAGGAAGTGTGACCGAATTCGCGGTGGCAGATGAACTTAAAGAAGTTGTAGAAGTTGTACCCCTGATAATTGAAGGGGAATTATTCGACGTTACGGAAGGCCTTCTAGGAGATTTTTTCGGTAGGGAAGGTCTCATAAAAGAATCTAATAAAGAACCATCCGAAATTTTCCTTGGTAAAGGTGATATTATGGAATCATTCACAAAATGAGATTGATTTAACGGAGAATGAACCGGGGGAGAATGAGGTAAATGACATGTATTCTCATTATCATAAACACTTTTAATGTTATCAAAACTGTTATTTCTCGGTATTAATGGTGAAGATGGATATTTTAATTTTGATTGTTTGAAGCATGAAGTGGGAGATTGCGTGATGGGATTGAATATCGGCGATGGGGGAATTATTATCTGATGTTTTGGTAACGGTGGAGGAGGTGGTGGGGAATTGGGGGGAATTGAAGGAACAAAATGATGATAAGATGAAGGGGGAGATAGTGGAGGTGAAAGTGGAAGATTAGAAATTTCTATTGGATTTAATCTTTTTTCATGATAAAGCTGCATTGGGGGAGGCAATTCTTCATGTATTTCTACAAGATAACTGTTAGCATCTATTTGAGAATTTGTCTGTTGAGAAGTCGACCAATGACTTTGACTTTGACTATCATCAACATTTAATGATCTCGTCCATTGTGGATTTGGTGGTTCTAAATTATTCCTTGATATCCCTTTTGTGCTCGCCGAAGATAATGAGGTGGACCCCTTTGCTATAGTAATCGTATCATTTAACGTACTTGTGGATGGATAAAATATTAAGATCAGAGTAACGAATACGATCCAAAGTGAAAAATTTACATGACATAATATAAGGTCTGATGCGAATTTATGCGAGATAAGATATTTCGAAGTGGTCAAACCATCAATACAGAGAATCATGAATGAGGCCGATCCGATTAAAAGACCCCACGTTAAATATCTATTCATATCTCTAAAATATTCCAACTTTAATATTATGTTAATATGGGGCGTCTTTGCATTTTTCGTCACGCGTAATAAATTTGTGAATCTACTATGAGATCTTATTCCCAACATTGCGATTAAGAACATGAATATCGCGTAGGCTAATTGAGGGATGATTTCGGTGTAAAACGTATCGTCTCGATAGATAAATTGTAATAAAGGGAAAATGAAAACACTAAATATTGAATATATAATGTATGATTTGAATTCGAAACTACCCATAAAAGAAGTCTTTGCCAAATTATTGGCGAGATAATTCCAAAATGATTGAAGTAAAAACAACAAGCAACTGCGGTGAAAAGAAAATAAAAAAACGAAGTTCATGGTTAGAAATAAGATCGGGACAATAAAAAAAGAAAAATTTATGCATAATTTTTTTTTTAGATCATACGTACGTTTGTAAACTAAAGTTTGCGCAGAGGATATAGTTAGTTGGCACCACCAAGTCATCGTTGCTTTTGCTCCAAAATTGATGCGGCTTCGAAATAATGTCGCCGTTTAATGGATTTACCCAAAAACCTTCATGATATTTTACGTTTGATATCATTATATCATAAAAGGCTTGTAACGGGCACATAATTACCAGTAAGATTGTAATTACTGATTTCTGCAATTGTTAAAAAAAAAAATATGTTAGCACGTGATACGCAAATTCTCGAGGGTTCTGCGCCATCCGCAGTTAGAAATTGCGCGTTTGTTTTCGAACGAACTTACCAATTCGTATTTTTTAACACGTTTCCACCTTAATGCATCGAATCTATCAATATTCCACACATGTTGTAAGAACCAAAGGAAGGTCCACGAGACGAATACCGCACGAGCTATCAACATCAATAATATTTATTAGTACCGTTCACCCATGAAGGAAAAAAAAAAGAAAAAAATATTCCAAACATACATAAATATGTTAGGTCGCTTGAATGTGTCATATGCTATATTTTTTAGTGTATTTACAAATTTTTGTCAAGAAAAATATCCTTTCAACCTTTTTGCTTTTTTTGATGCTTTTAATAACAATTATTTAAAAAGTATTGAGACAAAAGTTAAAAAAGGGAAGGAATAAAAACTTGAATGAGCTATTGTGTTGTTATATTGTTTGAAGGAAAGTTGATGAAAGTAGAAGCGGTAAGTCTCGGTAAAATCGTTAAACGTTTTTGGGCTGAGGTTGGTATTATATAATCAATCAATGATTAATTAATGTGTGACGAGAGGAAAAAAGGATAAGAAATAGCAAAAGTCCAAGAAATATATATGTGTGTATATATATTACAAAGGAAAATGATGGAGTTTTTTTTTGTGCGAAATTAAATATTTACAAATGTATGTGTATAATAATGGACAATGAAAAAAAAATTAAAATAACATAAATTGTGCCGTTTGTTCCTCGATTAAGCTAAATAAATTCTCTTGAGCGACAAGTTTAGATATGTGGGAATCTTATTGATAGATGGGACTCAACCTACGTAGGGAACAATAAATAATCAACATATGTCTTATACGTCACCCATGCCTAAGATTTCAACTGTAAACTAAATTATACTATGTATACTTACTTTAAAAATTCAATTTCTCTAGAAATCCATGTAAAAAATTGGATGCGATAAAATTATTGGAGGAAAAGATGCAAAGTGAGAAGAGAATTTAATAAAAAAAAAAAAAAAGAAAAAAAAAGCGTTTCAAACACTTTTTTTTTTTTTAGTTCTCTTTATATCAATTTTTTTCAGTTTAATTGACTTAATCTCTTAAGTCTTAAAAACCGCCACTATATTTAATCGAGAACAAACCAGGCGTTGTTTCTTTTTTATATAAATTTTTTATATCATAAAGAATTCTATAAAAGAAACTAGTATAGTTAATAAATAATATTATACACTTAGCCTTTTGAGGCAAGATGTGCATCATGTATGTCTCAAGAGACGGCCGAAACAAGCAATGAAAGCATTTTTTTACCTCAACTGATTTCCATTCAATTAATTACTTTTAAAAACAATGTCATGACCCAAATATTATAAATTAAAACCCTTTGAATAAGTGAATAAGTAGATTGTCTTGGCCTAATTTAGATTTAAAGAGAATTTTTTCAAAATATTTAATTAAATGACAGGGTTTGTTAATATTAGTTTAGGAAACCTAGTCTGGCCCCTATTCATGATATCGCACATTGTTCAAAGTTTATTCACTATCTTTTTGTGGGGTTCCCGATTACGTCTGTTTCTCTGAAAAAAAAAATTTTTTTTGGTTTTTTTTTTTTGAATTATTATGGATTTGAAGGTTTAATTTTTTATTAATATGCTTGAAATTCACTTATTGACGGAATATCAATTGTGTGATCTATTTAATGGTTATACACATGAAACATATTCGGTCGTCATGTCTCGCTGAGTCGTACAATATCACGATATGCATCATTAAACACAAAAAAACAATGACTTCTAATTATAGTTTTGAAGGTTGGTCGATCCCCTTCAAATATAGACTTGCAAAGAAATCTTTCGATCGGGATAACACGTAATATTTCCATCTCCTCTCTTTGATTCGTTCTTTTCTGAATTAAAAGTTTCCCTTCTCATTATTAATATCAAATGCAAATGATCTTTTTCGCATAGTCTCACAAAGAAAAATGATTTATTGTATATCATCGCTCCCGAGACAAATAAAAATCATCTCGCGGAGATACTTTACTATTTTCATCCCTCTAATAAGGTAACAATTTGTCGGTATTCCCCGATAACTTGACTTTAAACATTATAAGAATAAAAATATATATACGTATTGAATGATTTCTTTTTTTTTAAAAAAAAAAAGGTAACTCGATATTGCGCTTCCAAAAAAATATCATTGAAGTAGTTTTACAACTTGTAAATATTTATTCGATTGGCCAAGTTTGGATAATTAATATCATTTATTTTGACATTTGCTTAAATTATTAATAATAAATGATAAAATTTCCTATAGGGCTGTTTGTTGAAAATGAATAATCTAATCAGGAACGATTTGAAGAACCGTAATAATATTTTCCAAAACAGGTTAAATAAATAATAACAATTAATATTGCTTAATTTCCGACTTACTGTATATAATTATTTAAATTAGGTAATGACATTAGTATTTAAATAACTTAAATATTAAAATTTAATATTATTCTATTTGATTATAATAACAGTTTTTTTTATGATTACGGTATACTAAATAAATAAAAGAATATTTTATATATTGAATAATAAGTCAATTTTAATATTTATGAAAAATTATAAAATTAAAGTTAAAAATCTTTTATATATTTAATAGTATGGTAACGGTCGGTCATGGTCGGTTAATGGTCGGTCAACGGTCAGAGGCCTTTGATCAACCGACCGGTTGACCGACCGTTTTTGCTGACAGATTGCCATTTAACATTAAAATAGCATTTGCTAAACTTTCTATTTTTAAATACTTTACTTACTGTATTTCTTTTAGGCTAACATATGCATATTAAGTTTACTTTCATATTTAGTGAATGCAAAGAATTCTTGGATTACTAATTAAAAAATGTTTGGTCAACTGGTCGGTCAAAATAAGTCAAAAACGGTTGGTCAAAAACCTTTGACTGACCGATATGACCGATATCGGTCACGGTTATGAACGGTCATGACCGTAATCATTAGCATCCCTAAGTGTAATTATTAAATATAAAATTTTATTTTTAAAAATCAAATTATTGTAATATAAATTATTATATAAAATTTGAATAATCATTATTTAAAATAATAACTAAAAATTTCGTATTATTTAACAAATTATTTATTAATCATTTTGCGTCAGCCTATCAATCGAAATATGAGATACGTTAGTTGTGTCACCTGATGCATTAAAATTATCGAATTCTGAAGTTGCACATATTAACGTGTCAATAATTATCCGCATTCTGAATTTTTTTTTAGAACAATGGAATATAATTTTATCGAGTTGCAAAAAGGCATAAAGCTTTAATGAATTTGAAGCTTTTGGATATAATAAAGACAGTATTATTAAACCCTAAAGATGTTCATATTTGTGATAAAAACACTTGAGAATGGTCTAAAAAAAGATTTTACTTTAAAGAAACTATTCCTAGAGAATATAGAGTAATGGTTAAAGCAAATAGCAAACCGGTTCTTGTAGTTGAAAGTATGTATGAAATGCTATGTAGAACCCATGCTGAAATGAACAAACATGTAGAACAAAAGCAGCTTTGGTTATCTATGAAAGAAAATTGGGGTTGGTTAAAGCAAGATATAATTGAAAGTTTGTGAATAATTGTGTCATTTGTACTACAAGAAAACCTTCCTTTTATCCTTTGGCTGCAAAGCCAATTATTTCAAAAAAAAAATTTTCATGTATTCAGGTAAATTTGTTCTAATTTTTTTTAAAAAAAAAATTTAATTAATGTAATTTTTATTTATAGATAGATTTAATTGATATATCCTATGCTCCTGATGGAGAATTTAAATATATTTATCATATACATAAGCATTTTCAAGATTTTTCTAGACAAAAGCTATTACATCCAAAAGAGCTGTTGAAGTAGCAGCATATTTATTTGAACTTTTCCATTCAATTAGCTCTTCTCCTACAATACTTCAATCAGATAATGGTAAAGAATTTTATGCATTAATAATAAAAGAGTTAGTTAATTTATAACTATCAGTTAAAATTATTAATAGAAGATTATGCTATCCTCAAAGTCAAGGTCTTATTAAAAGGGCAAATAGAATATTACAACAAAAATTAGGTAAATGAAAAGAAACTCTAGTAGAAATGATTGGTCTTTTGGGCTTCGTCTAATTATTTTATCTATGAATCATTCTTATTGTCGTTCTTATAAAACTCTATATGAACTTGTGTATAATAATAAACCACAAGGTAATTGCACTTTAATTGAAAAACTATTTAACAAAAATATTTATGATGAAGAAAAAATCTCCAAAATAATCAAGATAAATGATTTTGAAAATTTAAATAAAAATTTAGATGATGATATGATTAATGAGCAAGATATTAAAGATTTATTAATTTTATTATATATTTTACAATATTTAATTTAAATATTTGTCTTATAATCTAGTTTTAGTATTATTTTTCAATTCTAAAAGTTAAATAATAAATTTTATATTAAACAATTTCTTATTAACATTAATTAATAAATTTCAAATTTTTTTTTATATATTAAAAAATTAAAAAATAGATAATATTAAATCTAACATTTATTTAATTAAATATAATATTAATTTATTATAAACTTCTAACTACATAATTAATTTCTTTTTAACTATTATATAATTAAATATTAAATAAATAAATACTTTATTACCTTCATCAGAAAATGATGATATTAACAGTACTAATAAAAATAGTGATAATAATATTAATGAAATTAATAATAATAATGATAAGGTGAATGAAGAGAATAATAAAGAAGATGAAGGGAATGATAAAGAAAATGAAGAGATTGATAGAAAGAATGATAAAAAGGATGAAGAGAATGATGTAGAGGATATAAATTATGATAATATTAGTATTCAAAGTGTTAAAACAATAAAATTAACATAAATTCAATATGAAATAATGGATCACCTTCAAATACTCGATATTTAGCTTTTGTTGATATTATAAATACTATTTTAAGAATTACAACTATAGGACATGAAATATTAAGAGAAGCTGCTCACTAAGTTCTTCAAATTTATACTAATAAAATGGCAAATCAAAGAAATAAGGGAAAGCAATAACCAAATGAATATGCAATAGGAGATTTAGTAAAAATTGTAATTTCAAAGATAGACTGTTCTGGTGTTGATTATCCTACACTCCCTTGTAAAATTATGAAAGTAACAAAGAGTAACCAATATATTTTAGGATTAAAATATGGTATTATTAATATATATTATACATCCAGAAAAATTGAACCACTTGATACAAAGGATTTTACTGAACTCAATAATATACTTTCCAATAAAGT
Source organism: Funneliformis geosporum (assembly GCA_946474995.1). NCBI lineage: Eukaryota > Fungi > Glomeromycota > Glomeromycetes > Glomerales > Glomeraceae > Funneliformis > Funneliformis geosporum. The sequence goes on from CAMKVN010000219.1 coordinate 34,689, forward strand.
TTCTGTTAGAAAAGCTGCAAATTTCCAAAGTACTGGCATAATTACAAAAGTTATTTGTAATTGTAAAAGCAACTGTAATAGTAAGAAATGCCATTATAAAAAATCAGGAAAAAATTGTAAAAGTAGGTGTCATAGTAGACGCTCGTATTAAAACAAATACTTGTATTACTAGTGTTCTACACAAATCAGATCAGATCGGATTTGGGCAAAATCTGATTTGATCTGAATTTGAAAAATCCGAATCCAATTTGATTCAAATCCGAAAAATTCAAATCTGATTCGATCTGAATCCGACAAATTCGAATCCGAATCTGTATCCGAATCTGTCAAATCTGAATCCGTATTCGTATCTGATGGATCAAACAATTTTTTTAACAAAAATCCGCTTCTGACGTTCAGAACAGCGTTTTAATGTTAAAAAACAACAATTTTGTTTTTTTAAACAAAAATCCACCTCTGACGTTCGGAATGGCGTTTTAATGTTAAAAACAACAATTTTGTTATTTTTTTAACAAAAATCTGCTTCCGACGTTCGGAATGGCGTTTTAATGTTAAAAAACAACAATTTTGTTTTTTTTAACAAAAAATCAGCCTCTGACGTTCAGATCGGCATTTTTATATAAAAAATTAATAAAAATTAATTTTTTTATTAATAAATGCCACCTCTGACGTTCAGATTCGCATTTTTATATAAAAAATTAATAAAAATTAATTTTTTTATTAATAAATGCCGCATCTGACGTTTGGATTGGCATTTTTATATAAAAAATTAATAAAAATTAATTTTTTTATTAATAAATGCTGCATCTGACTTTCGGGGCGGCATTTATTATTAAAATTTAATTTTTTAATAATAAATGCCACGTCTGACTTTTAGGGTGTTGTAGAGTCAACACCAGAACAGTCTATCTTTGAAATTACAATTTTTACTAAATCT
>CAMKVN010000220.1:0-35620 GCA_946474995.1 Funneliformis geosporum
GTTGAAAATTTGTATATATTTAATATTTTAATTATTAAAAATAAAATTTTATTTAAAAATAATAGATTTATAATAAAATATTATAATATATTTTAACTAAAAATTAAAAAAATTTGTAAGTTTTTATGTAGAATTTTGCATAATAATTGATTGAAAATCATGACTAAATTTGAATAAAAAATTATTACAATTTAAGGGATAGTTTTAATATTTAAGCAATTTAATAAGTTTATTAAATTTTTAATAAGTATTTAATATAATTTCATCAAGTTTTAGCATTTTAGCATTTTAGTAAGTAGAAAAACCTTTAGTTTTAGTAGCAATCTTAAATTTTAAAATAATAATAAGTAATTAAAATTTTTTATAAAGTATTTTTTTTTTATAATATAAAAAAAAATAAAAACATTAAATTTCAGTTTTATAAATAAATATTTTTATTAATTTAAAACTTTAATTAAAATACAAACACCAAATTTAAAAGTTATACTAACAATAAAAAATCTATTTATGGTTCATGAAAAAGATTGATCATTTAATAAGAGTATTACAATTTAATAGAATCAATTAACAAATCTAATAGGAAAAAAAAATAAATAAAAATAATAATAGATCTATACAAATAAAATATACAGCTATTACTCAAAAATCAATCACTTAATATTTTATATTTACAATAATTTTGATGTTCTAATATATCTTTAATTTTTTTCTGAAATTGAATTTGAGTAAGTAATCTTTTTAAAAATGAAATTTATTAGTAGTTAAATTTGTTTTAATTTTTAAATTTACTCAATTAAAATTTAGAGAAGAAAATTAAAAAAAAGAAAAAAATAAGCAATATTTATATTATGAAGAAACTTTTTCAAATCTATTATTATTAAAAGTATTAAAATATTTAAATAACATTATATTAGGAAAAAGTAAAGTATTATATATAATATTATTGAAAATATATTTATTAAATTAATATTAATTATACTTAATTTAATTAGAATTTATTCATTTTGTAATTAAACAGCAAGTATTTTGTTGGGTTTATATAAAAAAAGTAAGGATTATTTCTTATAAAATTGCTATAGGATATTTATTACATATAGATTTTACAAATTTATTTTGTCAGATTACAAATATGAAATCAGAATTACTAAAAATTATAAAAGGTTAATGGTATAGTGAATATTATGTAAATGTTATCAAGTCAAAGTAAATATGCAATTATTATAAATTAAATATTTTGAAAGTTTTTAAGTGAACTTAATTATTTTTATTAAATTTAGCATAATCAATTTATAAATTTCTTATTATTTTAATTAAGCCTGAATATTATAGTATTATAAGTTTAGAAATTATCTCAAAAATTTTGATTGAGATGATTATTAAACTGAAATATTAACTACAGAACTTTGCATATCACAATTATCTTCTTAATATATAGATCAAGTTTTAGTTCCTAAAATTGGTAATAAATTTATTGCAAACAATTTTAAAGAATTTTTTTTAAATGTTACGAAAGAAATGATTAATAATATTGAATTTAGATCATATGGGAGCTGATCTATTAAAAGTGGGTTACAAGACATAGTAAATCATATGATCTGTACATCAATTTTAATAGAATACTACCCATATGGGTAGTATTAAAGATGATACAGCAATTGATTTCAAATTTACAAATTGTTACAATATAAGCTAAAATTAGTTGCAACATATATAGGTTAAAACTAATTGCAATGTAAGTTACAACATTAAAAATTGCAACATATTAATTACAGTTTTTATCTTTAGGTGGTATACTATTAAAATTGAGGTACAGATCATATGATTTACTATATCTTATACCTCAATTTTAATAGCATATCACCTATATATTCATGTTAGTAATATTTAATAAATAAAGCTTTGAAGTTAAATGTTCATTTTATTTAAAATAATTAAAATTACACAAATAGAATTACATTAAAACATTTTGTATAACTCTATATGAAAATATAAATAACTTTATATATAAAATTTATTAATAAGCTCATTTTGAAGTTGTTATAAACAAATAAGTGCATACATATACTTATAAAATTTCTAAAAGGTTAGAAGAAATGTTAATAGCATTACTAATATAAATTTTTAAAAAAAACTTTTTGAAAATATCTTTCAAGTTAAAACTTCATTTATTTTTATAAATTTGTATTTTTAGAATTATGTATAACAAGTAAAACTAATATTATGAAAGTTTTTTTATTTGTAATTTAAAAGAACATATATAAAAGGGCTGGATTTTTGTAAAATTAAAAGTTTCAAAACTATCTTAAAAGAATAGCATAAATCTGAATAAAAATTTGTTTTGAAATTATGTTATGCTTCTTATTTTTAATTCTCTTGATTCTTAGAAAAATTTTGTTTATACATTCTTTTTAGAGTTTAAATATTTTATTAAAATGCAGTTAGAAGGTCTAGCTTAAAGAGATTCATGATTTTCATTCTGAATTAAGGGTCTAGAATAAGGATACTTATTGATCAAATTGTATCTAAATTTCAGATAATAATTAGTTTTTGGATAGCAAATATATTTTATTATATTACTATATTATTTTGAAATTAAGCAATTCCAAAAATAAGCAACCTCACATTTATTAATATATTAAAAATAAGCAACTATTGAAGGTATCTCAGTCAATACTTATTCAAATATTATAAAATTTATATCATTTGATTCCTTTCATTGTGATAAATCTATTGAACTATAATTTATCATTATATAACTACTAGATTATAAGATATTATCAACTAAAGTTTTGATATTAAAAATAATATCTGAAATTAAGCAATTCTATAATAAAAAAAGGTTGCTTAATTTCATAATGATACAGTATATATAATATTTATTTTATGGGAATCTATAAATATCAATAAATTTTATAATATAGTTGTAAAAATTATGATATTTATAGAAATTTTCATGAAATAATTATTTTATATCACAGTTCTGTTATATTGTCATATTATATAATACAACTAACTTTTTTATTTATGAATAAATTTTTGATTATCTTTTTTTAATGTTATCTTTTTTTTCTAATTTTTTTACTTTAACTTTCTTATTTTTATTTCCTTCTCTTTCATTTTAACTATAAGTAAAAATATAGCAGAATTTCTTTTGCAATAAATATGACCTTTTTAAGTTTTCTAACAGCAGTTTGTTTAATTTCTAACAATTCTATTACAAACAAATTTCAAGATATTGCTTAAGTAAAAGCTTCCTATTATCATAAAAAAGCAAAAGTAAAAAAATACTGAAAAACTACTAAAAGCTAGACTATGAAATTCGAAGAATTTTGTAATAATGCTAGTTATTTTATTCCTTTGACTGAATTTAATAACATATCGCAACTTTAAAAATAAATAGTAGAATTTATCTCTACAATAAAAAAAAAGATGACAATAAATATAAAGTTACATCGGTTAAGCAAGCTGTTAATGCATTTAATAAACACTTTCTTCATCATTCACCTATTTAACATATTAATTTGCATGATAAATATCTGTTTTCTTATTTACATGATATTTTACATGGTAAATTATATGATCTGTAAAAATAAGAATTTGGTATAAAATCTGGTTCAATAGCTATTAATCCTCAACAAATTTAACAAATTTTACAACATTCTAAAGTTAATTCAAATAATTCTGAAAGCCTCTTATATGGTATTTTTTCATTTATCTATAATACTAGCTATGCGTGAAGGTGAACATTATAATCTAAAAAGGAGAAGAGGCTCATATTATTTTAATACTTAGTGATAATAATGGTTCATATTTAGATATTCAATTTTATTTATCTAAATGCCCATCTTCAGCTAATGAATATTTTTATTTGCAACCTAATTCATTATGATCAGAAACTGATATTAGTATAGAAAAGCTCATATTAGAAAAAAATAGTTTAAGTAAATTTATGCAAAAAATTGGTTGTGAAACTCAAATTGATAGTCCTATTGGATTACTTTTTGAATTATTCTGGATGAAAAACTGCTACACAAATTTTATAAGATCAAGAAATTTCTGAACAAGTTATTATGCAACATACTAGTCATAAAAGTGTTCAGGGAGTTCGGGCTTATAAAAAAATCAATGAAAACTAACAACTTAATACTTTAAATAAATTGATTAATATTACAAATATCAAATTATCTTCTAAACAAAAGAATTTATTCATTTTTTCAAAATAATATTAATAATAATAAGATCATTCAATGTCACAAACACCTATTCAAATCCTTTAGATAGATTACCAACATTTAATAATTGTAATATCCAAAAATAAGTTATTAAAATTATTTTATGTATACAATGTTTTTTAATAATTTAATATAATAATTTTAATATTATTAAATTAACTTTTATTATATGGTTGGTCAATTATACCGTGAAATATCAGTAAAAAAAGTCACAGACGATTAGGAACCGTGGTATAAAAAATGATATATTATATTCAGAATAGTTATGTGATTTAAGTAATGATTCAATCCATTGTCTGTAATCTGTGTCATTTTATGTCGATCACTTATCCTTTATTCTTTTATTCACACACGTCACACCACCGCTATTTTTCATTTGAATTCCTAATCGTCACACTATCGTTTGAGCAATAATATTTTGTACATATACTTTTTTTGAAAGTCGTTAATTAAACAATGATTTAATTTTTATAAATGAATTTGGCTATTCAATTTATTAAAGTGGATACAAAATTAAAGTCTAAGAAAATAACTTTAATCATTCCGTCTGGACTGATTAAATAAAATATCGTTCGATTCTTAATTATTTAAATTTTATCAAAAAATAAATAAATAAATAAATGAATAATTCCGAGTTTAACTCATTTCGGGTAGTAGTTATTAAGCCACAGTTAATAATGCATATACTAAAAGTTATACAGACGCAAAAATTTTAAAAATATACTATATAATTAGAGCCCTTTCCAATTCATTTACGGAATGTTACGTCTATATTTTATAATGTCGCGTTATCGTTTGAAAACCTAATTTTATTTTTTTCTAGAAAAAAATATTTTTTTATCTTGCTATATACAATCATTTTCTAAAAAAAAAAAAAAAAAAAAAAAAAAAGAAATAAAATGTTAATAAATCTTTTCGTCAAAAAAAGCTTTAAATAAAAATAAATAATTTCCGTTCAGTCTAATGAAAGAACGGAAATAAGGAGGAAAAAATCCACCTTTTTTTTTCTTAATTAAAAGATGATCTTTGTTCAAGTTATTCATGAATTAATAAGGATAAAACGATAAAGAAACTCTTTTTTTGTTGTTATTGTGAGAAAAAAAATTTTTTTTTTTAACTCCGATTACGCATTAAAACACGAAAAAGTCCGGTTCAGTGTCACCTCGCTACACTATACCTACAAAGGTTAAACTGATTACATTTTCTCACGGCACGGAAATTAAATCATCGTTTAATTCGTAAATTTAAATATTATACCCGGGTATTATTGATTTTCGTGAACCCGAAGATACTATAGGCAGCGTTATATGGTACTAATTTTCCATAGCTCATTAATGCATAGTCGGGTCCAGTTAAAATGTATGTCGCAAAGTACGTTTATTGAGGGTTAAACCTTAAAATTGAAAAAAAAAACTTCTTTGGACTTTTAGTTTCAACGTTAGATTTCGAAAAAAATTGCCAATTTACTAAAGTGCAATCTAATTGTTCATTCATTACAGTAAGTAAAAAATTAGCGAGTGTACATATTGTTATAAACGGTTTTTTCACGTATCCACAAATCATGCAATTTTATATTTTAGCTTCGCATCGCATTTTTAAGAGTTGGCTATGCTATGTAATAAAAATACTGTAGTCGATCTCCCAATAAAAATGAAACCAAGTTCCGTAGAAAATACGTTCTTTGGGATCGTATCTATTAATGAAAAAAATGAAAAAAGATGCAACCTTGTCGCTTGCAAATGTATCTAATACCAAGAAATATTCTTATTTTAGAAACATCATCATCAACAAATTCTGGCACTTTAAACAATTATTGATCATCAAACGACACTTGTTTCTGGGGTGCGCAAATACAATAATGACCTTTGTTTTGTCGAGATCTCTGAACGCACCGATTATTTACAAAAGCTCCAAAGGATACCTGCAAAATGCGGATTATCTTTCGATTCAAGGCAATGTTTGAAACGCAATGAAATGTTTACCCTTAACGCAGATTCTAAGATGCCTAATTAACGAATAGAGGCACGAAGTTTCTATACTCATAATTCTTTCGGTGAGTTTGCCCTTGGTCCTTACCATTAGTCTGGCTGGTGAACGATTTGATGAAGCCTACACGAAATATGATTATTTGCAATTTACTCAAAAAAAAAAAAAAATTTAACCGAACATTAACCTTAAATAAATAATATAATACATGAAAGGTATAATTAAGTTTAACATCCATTTCTCTCGGAAAGATCGTTTATAAACTTTAAAAGTAATATGATAAGTGAAATGCAACTTAATAATTTGCAAACTTTACGCAAAAAATTCTCGTTTATAACAAACATACTGCAATAATTTCGCGTGACGGAAGAAATCCACGTAATACTTTTGGCATTTATTTTATTTTATTGTCTTTAACTTATTGATAATCTCTTGATTCGGAAATCTTATATCGACTTCATAAACTTATTTGATTAATAATGGGGAATGAAGTTTTTTGACTTTGATAGTCATATTTTTTTGCATTTGGAATAAATAAATTCTTACCATTTTCCCCTCAATGGATGCAATTTACGACCCAAAATATTATTTCATTCACTATTGCGCTCGCAAAGAAAAATCGTTAATCATTCATACTGTATGTACTGATCTAATAATTCCTTTTTCAATTTTCGGCGGCATATGCTTTACTTGGAAATCAGTAAAGGTTATAGCGATTTGTTTGCGTTTGCAATCATTTTCTTCTTAACATAGATCTCGCATGTTCATTTACTTATGTAATTTGATGACAAGTTTTCAAACCAAGAAGCCCCTTATGTTCCTTTTTGATGCATCCATTTCAACATTTCTTGCTAAACCGCGGAATCTTGTATTGACAATATTCCACATACCAGATGCGAAAACTGGAAAATGATCTTTTCTTTTATTACAGAAATTTAAGCTTTAGCTTGTATTATTTCATATTTATCTTTTAGCTCTGTTTATTCTCATGATTTTATCATTGTGACACACCCTTTGTGACTGGTTATTTGTTGAGCGATAGTTTTTATCAAACAAAATTTCTCGCGGCTTTTTCTAACATTAGCAATGTTTAAATTTATGAAAAGGTGGAACGTCCATTTTTGCAGTATTGATGACCTGATTGTTGACCCACCCTCACTCCACCCTTATATAAGTACATTTTTGTGATAAAATAAATATATTGATTTCAAAGTTTAATCTTTTGACGAGTAATTTACAAGTTAAAATATTTGAATAAAATCAAATAGTTGTTATAATTAATAAAAGTATGTAAATAACATTATAACAAACAAACGAATTTTTAAAAAATATTTGGTTTAAAATTGACAATAACATAAACTTTATCGTTAACGATAATGTGACATTTATCAGTGGTTTTTATTGATTTTTAACTTTATTACAAAACATGACATTGAAACAAAATTTTATATTTATAAATATTAAATTGTGAATTGCTATGTTATCAAGCTATATTATCTAATTTCTCTCTCGAAATATTTTAAATAAAATACATAATATTTTCTATTTCCTTTTTCACTGCTGGGCATGTGGGTTTTTCTTCATTTGATGACCTTGATGCTTGGCTATCCCAAACAAGATATTGTTTCGCACGATTTGCAATTAAATGTGCATAGAATGCGGGTGTTACTATTGATATAGCCGTTGTGCATCTAAATTAAAATATTACATAATATTTAGACAAATTTATTATAAGGAAAAAAGACGTGTGAACAAATTATTACCAACCTTGCATTTAAATAACATAGATTATTCGTTAACAACTGCAAAGCATCAGCACCAAAACCATTTTCATCTCTTAACACACGATAATGAGCTGAACGCCCAGTCCCTTGAAGGGTGGCATGAGATTGTAGGACTATAAAAAAGTGGGTATATACAATTATTGAAGTGTTTTAGATAGTACATAATTTAAATAATAGAAACTCACAAAAATCAAATTCATGTTTTGCAACAATCCCTGTATCGACAACGGTTCCTGGTTTGCAATTTCCATTTTTATCTCTATCACGTGGAGAATCTGGATGAATCCTAATTAATGAAAAAGAAAATTTAGTATAATTAAATGAAAAAAAAATTAATAAATATAAAGAATGTCATATATTGGATTACTTTGTGTGATGTCTTTTTTGTACAATAATAAAAGTCAATTTTGGAGGATTATTTCCATATCCTCTTTTAAAGGCTCGTTTCAATGCTCCTTCTACTTCTGCTTCCAAGATTTTTTTAAATTGCCCCTCGCTAACTCCATCACGATAAAATAAAACTCTCTTTGGGAGACATTTATTTTTAGCTTGAAAAGCTTTTAATAAATCAACCACCATTCCCTCTAAATTTTCAATAGTCTCATTACGTGGTTCAACTTGCATACTATGTCGACCACTATAAAGTGTGGCATTGGCATCCATAGAGGCACAAACGGCAGCGATGCTAGGTACATGCATTTCTCCTCTACCTGAATGGAAAACATCTGCACCGAATACTATTGTCTAGATAATAATAAATAAAAATTATTAATATCAATAATTTAATTAGAATTTTGAGATCATATATTAATTAATATGCTTACCGGCGCTGATGAAATAAAGTCCATCTGTCCAGGAGTTAAACTAAAATTTCTACCTCCAAGTTTGGCGTTTATTTTTAATCCGAGATTTACACAAAATTGTTCATTTTGACGCTTTCTCACGTTTTTAGCCAACACGCATTGAGTTCTCACACCCAAATCAGTTTCTCCAACACGTTTTATCTCAGCATATAATGGAGAACGATCTTGCATTATGACGATAATCAATTGAGGAGGTTTTTGTGGATCCGCTCTAACTTTAATAGCCTGAACTAATCCCTATAAAATCAATAAATACAAAATAAATATATTGAAAAATATTACACTATAATAATTAACAAGTAATTTACCTCTTTAATATCTCTCTGCATAGACCAAGGTACTATTTGTGGATCATTAGCAATATTCTAATATAATTTAAAAAATAATTTACTAAATTTTATCTCTATTAATAATAACAAAAAAAAAAGGGTATAAATGATTTCTGTAATTTTACCATCCCCTTTTCGTTTAGAACTTCACGTAATTGTCGCATGAATCCTCCTACTACATGTTGATTATCGCCAGACAAAACTAACACTGACCAATTAATTAATGTCTGACCCTGATTTATTTTGTTTAGCAAAAAGGTTGTTAATCATAAAATATTTTATTTAAAATAAACTTTTTATATTTACTTACATCAAGAACCTTTCTTTTTACAAGATTCCAACGTCCCCCTTCTATAAATTGAACTGCAGGGCTACTACTTTTATGAAATGTCATTGACACATTAGGAAGAACACGTCCTTAAAAAAAATGAAAAAAATCTCATCAATATAGCTTACTGTAAAACATAAACTAAAACAAAAAAAAATAATAATGAATAAATTGCAATTTTAACCCTTACCTGTAACTTTTACCTTTGTCTCAATATCAATATTCATATTAATAGATTTCATAAACTCGTCTTGATCATAGCGAAAAAAGTTTCGAAATGAACCATCAATTGTTTTAAAACGGTCAGCCGGTTTGATACAAGTAAATTTGATCATTTCAGCGCGAGCATCATCAGAAAGAGTAAATTTGAAGGGTTGGTCTAAAAATGATATTAACTTAAGTAAAAGAAACTGGTAAATAAAGAATTTTTTGAAGATTTATCTAAATCCAACCTGGTAATATCTCGCAGCACTCTAGAGGAAGATAACAATTTTTGACATCAACAATACAAGGAAGTTTTCCAAAATCAAGCTTCTTTTTATATGTATTTAGGAAGTATTGAGTAACTGTAATGTCTTTATCATCCTGCTTAAATGTGGTTTTATCTGCCGAAGCCGTCGTTATTCCACTAATAGTATATTTTCTTTTCCTTTCACCACGATGCAAAACGTAAATCTTAACTCCTTTTAATAACTATAAAACAATGTTCAATTTTAATTTTGTTTTTTTTATGAAATTTTTAAGCATTACCATATTTTTATTCACCTTATTTAAATAAATCCTATCATTATCTTGGATACCATTCCTCAAATCATTTTTGTCACACCAAAAGAAGCTTGCAATAACATCCATGACATTTCCGGGAGGATAAAAAATGCCAAAACTCGTGTCAACATTAACAAGGAGACGGTCTGTAAGCAAATTTTAAATAATGAATTAATCGGATATGAGCTAAAATTATAAACACGTGACCTGTAAGATCAACATACCCCATCCTATTCTCAAAGATTGAACGAATCCTTTTTTTATTTCCTCACCAGTAGCCAAAAGAGTTCTTTGCACGTCAGTTACTGGAGGAAAGATTCCTCTTCCAACTGATAAAAAGACAGTGCGGACTTTGAAATTTAAATAAGTATTCAATGCATTCATACAAGTTTGAATATCATTTTCCGATTTATCCGATACTTTTCCCGAATTAATATATTCCTGTAAAGATTTTAAATTAATCTTTGTGGGATTTTTAATTTTTACGTCAAATTTTGTAGGTTTGCCATTATTATCTTCACTTGGAGGAAGAACAACCTAAATATAATTATAAAATAAATAACTTTTTTTTCTTAAAGACGCAGGAAATAAATGAAATAGACAACACAAACTTCTAATTTACTATCCTCTTTACTGTTTCCCATCGGTAATTTAGTTGAACAATAGATCAAATCATTTCCATCATACACCGGCAAACAATTGCCAAATATTTTTTGTTTTATCATTTCCATAAAAATCTTTACTCGGACTGGTTTACTCGGTTTCCGACCACGAGGTGAAAAGCTTTCAAAATTATACCGAGTCAACTCCACATTTGGGAACTTTTTTTTTATTGGAAAAGAAAGAAAAAGGTTTAAGAATTTTAAGCAATATTAATAATCGATATATGTATCAATTAAGATTGATTTGAAAATACCTTTATAACATTAACGTAATTAGCACGAAGTAGTACTGATGTACCCTTAGTTCCTATGTTGGGTCGTGGTGGTGGAGGTTGTGGGGGTGGTGGTTTGGTTTGTAAACTGAGCTCTTGCAATTTTTGTTCCATTTTTTTTTTCTTTTATAGTAAATTCTTAATAAAAAAGTAAAACTAAATAGTAATAATGAAGATTACGAGCAATTTTTTATAATTTTAAAGAAAAAAATTTTTTATCTCAATTTCCGAGTTTGAAAATGAGATGACGAAGACTTGATCGAAAAAAAAATAATGAAAAATGGAAAAATCTCACGAAATATATAATATAATCTACTACCATTTTGAATTGACAATAACTTATTGTAATTGATACCTAATTTGGGAAAATTATCAGTTTTTTAACAGTTTTATAAACAATGACATTTCTCATTGATGCTTGTGATAAGACCAAATCATTACTAATTTTATTTTAATTAACATCCCAAAGGCCTTTCAAAATATTATGCAAAAGTCACACGGGTACCCTATGACATCAAACCATACCATGACTGGTTAAGGCTTATGGAATTCCGATTCCATAAATGAGTTATTTGCTGACAAAAGTATTTTTTTTTATTTTATTATATTTTAAAATTCCGTAGTATGCTTTGGAACCGGAATTGAAGTCCGTTTTAGGAATTGGTGTAGAAAAAATGTTCCCTTTAAAACGATTTTTTTTTCTTTTATCAACGTCCCAATATGTTCAACAAGTCATTTAATCATTCACATGATTGTGGTTATCATTTGTCATAGTTCTATTATATGGGTGATTGGTTATCACTACACTATGCTTTATTGAGAAGTCTTTGTACATCATGAATGGAAATATAAAAAAAATAAAAATTTAAATGCTACAACAACAAAAAAAAAAGTATTGCACAAGTAATTTACGTAATTTCTTTTGTTTAATCATCAGATTCCACATAAGTAGGGTAAACGCGGGAATTTCCATCGTCCAAGTACCTTGTACACTCAAAATTTCCAAAAAATTTGAAATATATATTATCGCTCATCCATTCTTCTAAATCGACCCTAATAAAAAATTTCTCAAATATCACATCACCCATTTCAACTTCAACGTATTCATCATCATCATCATCATAGTATGAATATGGATAGTCAACATCACTCATCACAACGCACCTTTCATCCAATCGTTCAAGAAATAGAGAAAGACTTTGACTAGTAAATACTGCCATCAATAAAAAGGTGAAATTATATAAAGAATTCGGTATGGATTCGGAAATTTCTATCGCCAACTCATTTGTGATTAAAGTAGGAACCAAATTTTCGTAAATTAATTTTTCATTATTTAATTCAATTATTTCTAATTTGTTCAATGATTTGAAAAATGAAGGAATTTGGGGTAAAATGCAAGTCGAAATATTTGCCCTAAAATGGATTAAATTAGGACAATACGTCGATACGTGATCGATTAATGAACATGGTTGTTGTATTATATCGTTAAGTAAAAGTCTCGTTAAATAAAAGTTATGAGGTGGTAAAATGGATTTTATGTATGTACATTGTAATGGAATGTTAAATGCGATATTTAAACTTAAGGGTAATAATTTTTTTGTAAAGGTGGATTTATTATCGATCGAGAGAGTTAAAGGAGAAAAGTGAGATCCTTGAAGATTTTTACAATCGATCAGGGTCAATGATGAAAGATTACAACGATCTATCAAAGCGTCAAAGGGATGTTCATCTTCAAGAAGATCACAACCATGAAAGGTAATATCTCGTAAAGTTGATGATTTTTCCAAGAGAGCGGGACCGATAACGGATAAGAAACCTTTTTGAGCAAAAGAACAAATGAATTCTCTTAAATACCTTTGAGAAATTATAAGTTCATGAATTCCCTCGTAAAGTGACCCATCAAATTGAAAAGTAGGATCATGATGATTAAAAATGCTCAATTGTATTATTTCAATGTTATGACAAAATTTTGATAAAGTGTTGAACACTTTTAATTGATCAGGATGTTTACCGAATTTAAATTCTCGCAATTTACTCAAACAAGGATACGCGAGAGGTTGTAATGGGATTGGAGTGAATCTAAAATGATTTTGAAATTTCGATTCATTTGCCAAATCTAATCTGATCAATACGGGGCATTGAGACAAAAACATTTTACATAATTCTTCAACCATCAACAACTGATAATCAACGCTGTCTGGTGTATACAATGTGTTGTGATTTTCAGGCCATAATTCTTGTACACTTTTTAATACGCTGCGATATTCTAATTCTCTCAAGTATGATGCGTAATTGAAGAATGGTGTCTTTTTACCACAATATTTCAATAAACCTCTCACATCAATGTCTAGTCGATGTGAAAGGAAAGATCTCGCTTTCGGTGAAAGAAAGCATAGATATGATATGACTAATTTAGCGGAAGGTAAATGCCAATTAAAAGTGTTTCGCCATAATATTGGAATAACGTGTCTGCAAAAATGCCGATTAACCAATAAACAATTAAATAATGATTTCCTCATATAAATCATCGTGCTAATCTGGTCGTCATCCAACACTTCATCGTTATATATTGACCAGAAAATCTTTTCCAAACACAACGAAGGTAAATTTATCATCTTCTTTAATACTCTTTGAAGATTTAGATAGGGAAATGGTAGTTCCAAAAGTAACAGACACAGAAAATTTGTGGCATTAAATATACAAAAAAAAAAGGTATGTTGCACATTAAGTTGAGGCGCCAATTGTTATGTTTTTTGATAAGCAACAAAAAATGATTTTAAGATCAAGTATGTGGCATATAAATAAACAAATAGTTCGTAATCCTCTTGTGATCCTTTATTTTATTTACCCTATTTACCAAATGGCTACTTATTAAATTAACATGATAAGGTGATTTTAAAATGATTCGACGTTACGGTTCCGCAGCATAAGTCAGATTATGACAAAATTATGAATGTTTTGCAAATCATAGTTATAAACATCAAATAAATAACACTCAAATGGTCAACAAATTTTATTAACATGCATGCACTAACGTTATTTTAATGTTAACAAAGCAAGTTAAATGATTCATTAACTATTGCTGCACATTGTTTTATATACCTAACCGGAGAAACCATTTGAGGTTGGTTTGCTTGTTGATATTTCTCGGAATAATTTTAAATGTCAGAATATGGTAAGTGGATCTTTTAAAAGAACTATTACGGTTAACTTGAATGTAAGCTACCAAATATGGCAGGATTTTGTTCCGACCCGGATTAGAGACTTTTCGCACTGTATAATAACACAATAATTATATGGCTTGGCCAAAACTTAGCCGATTGGCCAAGAACTTTATACCTCAAAAACCTGGTTGCCCTTTGTCTACAAATATGGCAAAATTATTTCGATTGAATTTTCCAATGAAAGTTGTAATCTTTGGTGTGATAATAAGAGGCTGAGTGAATATATTTTTTTTTCATGTAGAAAATTAATAATTATCTGGTCCGTTATATATGTAAATAAATTGGCCAATTTAAATTAAAATACTTTTTAAAGGGAAAATAACAAAGTTAGGAATTATCATTGGCCAACTTTATGAATTACATGTAAAATAAGGTTTGTGCGATGATTTTTTTTAAAATTGTACCCGAAACATCATTCGAAAAAGTTTAAATTTATAGAAATTATCATTTTTTCCTCTAATATTTTTTATTCAAATATTCAAAAAATGTTTGATTTGTATTCGCACACCTCTACATCAGGAAAAATGTTTAACCTCCCCCTTTACAAATTTTACAAATGAACCTTTCATCGAATTGACCGTTTAAAAAATTTCTTACCTAGTTTTTTTTTTAGTCCTCCTATGATTATGAAAGTATTTATTTAGTGATAAAGTTATATTTAAGAAAAAGAATATTCTGTTTGCATCTTGTGAGATAACTTAAAACTAATTACAGGCTTACTGGTCCTGCGGATGGAATTCTCGGAGGTTTGGGTACAGCTATGAATTTTACTATCTAGGGTTAATATCGCGAAGACTTGAATAACCGCCTGTTAACGCTTTAACCTGCATCTGGATGAAAAACAAAAAGAAATTAAGACTATTAGATTAAAATCCGAACAGATCATAAAAAAATCAAAAAAGAAATTATATAATCCACCAAATCGAGTCTAATAAAATAATAAATATGGGTGTGACTATATAGAAAGGTAAATCCGGATGTTTTTGGAAATCATAAAAATGATCATGACGTTTTTCGTATCACCATATCATTTTTTTTTATTTTTTTCAATAATAAATCTAGATAATCTATCAAACTTTTGTCAATCCTTGAAAAAAAAGAATGCACTTTTTTACCTTTCGAAATCTGAAAAAAGTTTTTCAAACATATATACGGATAAAACTGGATTTCATTGTCACTGTAGCTTGAAAATTTTTTGTTTTTCCTCCTTAGGAATAAAATTTTAGTCAAAAAACGAGCAACTGGATGATATTTTTTAAAGGACAAAGTCACAAATAAGATTGAACCGTTGAATACAAACTTGTTTAGAAGTTGGTAATTTATATAATTTAATCCGACATGGAATACCAGTTAAAGATAGCCGGGGCAAAGATGTTTTAGACATGAAAGATCCAATAAGGAGTTTAACAAACTTTATTGGTTTGTATTAAGTTTATATAGATAGTTGCGGTTAATCAGTTGTATATTATGCTAATTTGTTTTTAACTTTCTACGTTTGATTTCTCAATACGCTAGATAAGCCATTTGTTAACGACATTCTGTTTCTTTACCTGGTTACGATTAGCTTTGAAAAGTATGGTATCCGTTGTCAAATTTAATGGTTAAAGTTGAAGGTAAGAAAAAAATTTCAAGATTATGGTAAAAAAGAAAATAATTATTTGAATGTAGTATAATGAATGATGAACAAGTTGTCGCCCCAGGCCGAGTTATTTTTCATGTGGATATGACAAAAGTGTACAGCCAAACAATTTACACGCTTCTGATACGTTGTCTAATGATGTGATTTATCATATAAATTTGTTAATTATTTTCAATTACTAATTTCTCTGCTCTTTATTACATATATACAGGTTGATTCCAAAAAGTTTTTCGGATAAAATAAGGGACTCGATTATATGAGAGACCTGATATCAAGCTGATAATCTGTTAATTTTAGTGATAGAAAAAAAATTCTGGTCGTGATTGAGAATTTCTTTTTACAAAGGCATCCTTAACCTTTTCGTAAATGTAATTTAAAACATGATTGATTCATTTATGTAATGTTTAACATATTAGAAATACACCTTTTAAATGAAAAGTATTATGTATTTTTATCTTTTTAATGAAAGTCATTTATCATAAAAAACCGTATTTACCGTATATCTAAAATAATTGGATAAAATTTTATAATTCATTAACTTAGGAAATGATCGACATAATTTCAGCTAATAAAAAGAAACTAAATAGAAATATCATCTTTTATATCTTAAAATATATTATATGGAAAGGCTGCTAAAAAAATCAGGTTCTGAGAATTTTTTAAAAATTTTGATTTTTATAGCATTTCAATTTTTAATGATGTTATTAAAATACACTAAGAGCTAAATTTTATTCAGAATCTGATTTTCTAGAAATCTAATCCATATAACATATTTTTAATATAAATTTTTAAGTTGTTTAATGATAAAAAAAATTATATTGATTTTATTTTATTATTACTTTTCATTAATTGAAAAAGAAGTATCTATTTCATTAAATTCTTTTAAAATATATAATACTCAATTAATATTTTTATATAAACTATTGAATATAAAATGATAATATTATTTATATTTAAAAGAGATATAAATGATGCTGATGTTTAAGAAATATATTAGAAATTATATTATAATATCTTCAAATCAATTTGTATAATTATCTAAGATTTAAACTAAAGTGATAATTATTCTTATTTATTTAAAATAATTAATACAAATAATTTAAAATTTTTTTTTCAATAATAAATTAAATTTAGAATTTTAAAAATATCTTTTAAGTTCATTTATTAATTACAAAATGAAATTCCAAAAAATATATTGAAAAAGCTGATTTAATATATAAAAACTTAATTTATTATGATAAAATTAATATAAAAATTTGCATTAAATATAGTAAATATATTATAATTGAATAAATAATATTAAAATTATTATAATTCCTTAGACTGTTTAGCAGACAAATTTGCTTATGAATTAAAAAAAAATGTTAATTTCTTTATAAAATGTTAAATATTTATTTCAATAATATCATTACTATATAAAAAATATAGTTTAATATATATATTATTAACTTTATTAATAAAGATTTTAAGTTTTTAAAACGTTTTAAAATGATTTATTTTAAAAAAAAATCATTATAATAATTTTTTAAAAATTTATATGTTTATGTACTAATTAAATTATTTTATCATTAATTAAAATCATAAAGTTTCTTAATAAATTATAAAAATTATAATAATAAAAGTTTTGCTTTATAAGTAATTTTATAATATTATATTATGATTTATATAATTAAAAGTAATTCTAAAAAGTTTATTATAGATTATAGCTATTTTCATAATTTTTTATCAGTTATAATCAGTTACATTTAGTCACAATATTTTATAGTAATTTTATTATAAAATATTTTCAGCTGTACTCAGTCATATTCAATCTTAATTTATTAATAATTTAGAAATTATAAAAATAGCGATAATCATAAAATTATTTAAAATAAATTTTTTTTTTAAAAATTATAATTTTTTAACTTCTAATTAACATTAATTTTTTATTATAATTAAATGACAAAGCTTATTATAATTGATTACATATTTAAAAAAATATTAATTATTTATTAAAAGTAAATCAGAAGAGAATTTATAGTAAATAGACAGGCAATATTGCCTGCAAAATCCTATGATCCAAGAAATAAAAATAATATTTAATCTATATTAATATTTTATTAATTTTTAATCATTTATATATATTAATATTACTTTTTATTACTTTTTAAACTTTATAGTTTTATATAAATCATTTTTTAGAAATTAAAATTTAAAATTTTGATATAATTTATATTAAATTCATCAAAAATTATAATAAGAAATTACTTGTTAATTTCATTATTTTAATATAATAATAATAATTCATATATTTTATTATTATTATATAAAATAAAATCATTAAGTTGAATAACTCTATTTATATTTTTTTTTTATTGTCCATTGTATTTATTAAAATAGTTATATTATATGAATAAGTAAAGAGATATAAAAGGAAAAAGAATAGTAGAGCATAAAAAATAAGAAAATAAAAAAAAAATATTTAGTATAAACATGTTAACAGAGATAATACTTATAATTTGATATTCTTTATTATTTATATAATAAATATTTATATAAATTAAAACTACTATTCTATTTTATATTAAACCTTTTTGTTAAACATTTAACAAAGTAAATAAAGAACTTATATATAATAAAATAAGTTTAATATTTTTATCTGTTAAAAATAATTGAATATTTTAAAATCATTTTAAAGTAAATTATAAATATAATCATTTTATGAAAATACTTTAATATAAATTTAATACTATTATTAATAAAATTTTATCAGTTTTAATATATAAGTAAGTGCTGCAAAAAGAGACCAAATTGATAATTTTTTCAAAAAATTATTTCTAAATGAATTAGATGTAACTTTTATTATTTGATCTAGAACTTTAATTATTTTAAAAAAGCTTTTTTTTACAATTTGATCTCTTTTCATAGCATTTGCCCTATATATTGAATTTAGAATTTACTAGTTATGAAAAATAAAAAAAAAAAAATATAAAATATTATTTTAATAATTTAATGAATTTTCTTATAAACAAAAAACAGAAAGTTTGTATAAATTTAATACTTTTTATTTTTATTAAATATAAATAAATTTTTATAAGTTTTAGAGCTGTTTTATATTCTTAAGTTTTAAATAAGCAAAAATTAATAACAATTAAACTTCTAATATCTTTATTAGTACAAAAAAAATTTTTAAGAATAATTTTTTTATTATTTATTTATTATTTTATTTAAAATAAATTCATTTATTTTTTTGTAAATATTTTTTAACTAGTTAAAAAAAATACAAAAACTAATCAAAAAGATACTTTAACAATTAATAATAATAAAACTGAATTTATACCAGATATTTTTAAAGAAAATAAATCAATACATATTTATATTTAATAATAAATTTAGAATATTAATTAATATATTAATAAATTATATAATATAAATAGAATTTAATACAACAAAACATTTAATTTAGTAATTTTAGTTTAATATAAAGAGAATTTGAAAATTAAATTTTTTTGATATTTGATATATTAATTTAAAGTTAATAAAAGTAAAATTTTAGTATATTACAAAAAATTTGTATTATTTTTATTTATATATCTAATCAATAAATTAAATGCTTTTTTCTTAATATTTAAGACTAAGTTTATAAGAGAAACTAAAGGATTTTATTTGACAAAATACCAAATAATAAAACTATTATAATAAATGCTGAAACTGAAGAAACTATAACAAAATAATATCACATTCTTATTAAAATTTTGCTGAAATTAATTATAAAATTTTGAAGAGGTTTAGATGAGTATTTTTATTTAAGATTATTCATTATATCATTAGATTTATTAATATTATATTCATTAAGTTCATTATTTCCTTAGTTTATTACAGTTTATTAAGATTTATATTTTATTATTTATTATATTTATATTAAAAAGAATTATTACCTAAATTACAAAAAAATAGTACTAATTAAAATTAACAAATTTATTTATACTTAATTGTAATAAAATTCTGATTTATATTTCAATAGTTTATACCTAATATTTTCAATTCTTCATTGGTTATTTCAAAATTCTGATAAGAAATTATGTAAATTAATCAAATTTTCACAATATTAATGCTTTTGTTAAAGAAATACTAAAATAATTTTATTATTATCATAATCTTCTACATTTAGGTTTAGTCTTATCGCTTTAATAATTTCATCATTTAATAAAAAAAAATCCATTTAATTTATTAGTATTTATATAATTATATATAGATATAGAATTATTAAATAGTAACTTTGTTTATCAAATTTCTAAATCTCATTGATCTTCCTTTTCAATTAATTTAGCAATAGCAAAATTATCTTTCTTTTCAAATCTTGCTTATCATTATATTTGAAAGAATCACAGTTTTTTTTCAGTAGTTTTCAATTGTAATAGATTTTACTTTCCATACTTCTATAACAAATTCAATTGTATTACAAATATTACAAATTATGATAGGAGCTGTTTTATTATTTATCTCATGCAAAATCATATGCTTAACCTTATTTTCTACAGATATTTAGCTTTAAATGAATTGATAATTCTTTTCTCAAGATTGTAAATGTGTTGTAATCTTTAATAGTAAATAATATAATTTATTACTACTATAAGAAGGAACTTTATCTTCTTTTTCATGAGTCAGTGCATTATCTACTAATAAAAGAATTAATTTTCTTGAGCCCATATTAGACTATTTAAATTTTAAATAGTCTAACCAAATTGATTGCTGCATCTATGCAATTATATTCCAATAATATTCTATATGATCTTTAATGGATGGTTTGATTTTATCATCATCTGTAACATTGACAAGTTAGCAAAAAGGTAACCTAATTTAGCATATGATCGAAGATTAATTTTTTTTTTAAAATTAATTAACCCATCCTAAATCATGTAATGATTCACGCAATGTTTGGTTCATAGACAAAAAACTAAGACATCGCTTCATCGATTTCTTTGTACAAGTACCATTGGCGCGAGACCTTTTTCTTTTTTGTCAGAACTAGAAATAGATACTTTCCTTTTTAAAATATCACAAATTGTATTAGGTTAATGGATTTAATGGATTATTAGTTTTTTTAGGCAAAGCTCCTACTTTTTTCTATGGACAACGTAACACGTTTTTTCGGAAGACATGGCAAAGAATAGAAGTATGATGATAAAAAAAAGAACACTAATTATTTAATCAATAAATAACACACTTGATTTTACCATTTAAGAATAATCCGGTATATAAAAAAATTTTATTATTTATTTAAATAACAATGATCAATAGTAGTAAATCGAGATATCGATATATTGAAAATTTTAGATATGGCTGGTTTGTAACTAAACTACGGTATATATTATCGCGAAATTTGTAATAAAGTCGGTAAATGTGATAAAATTAATTATAGGTGATTTTTGGTTTAAGAAAAAGTTCATTATAAGTCAAAATCAGTTTATCGCGAATCGTTATATCGAGTTCTGACTGTAGAAGCAAAGTACGTAATTCGTCAACAATATTAAGCGGGATGCCCAATAAAATAAGTTTACATGTGCAAAGCATGATGTATCGTTCTTTAGCGAAGCGAAGATAAAAAGGTAAAATAAAAGGTGAAAGCATAATGCTTTTATTCATGAAATATATTATAAAAACAATAATAATAAATACAATAATCTACTTCATTTTATAAAGTATCAGAATAAATTTATCGTAATAAACCGAAATATTATATAGCAGTAGTGGAAGGAGGTTGTTTATAACCAATGCAAATACAACAACGTCCACATCTTCCACCGTATCCACAACACCCTACAATGAATTAAAGATATAATAAATGGTAGAAAGTTTCTTTTTTTAATAACTAAAAAGAATTATATTAAAAAATAACTTCAATTAAATAAAATGACTTACCGCGATGTTGAAGAACGAGAGGAATAGAATTTACAATCATGATGAACAAGATCAAGATGAACAAAGTAGCATAAAATTTCATTTTTGAGAGAGTGTTTTACTTGTTTTACTTTATGACTTTATATTGTGATTTTTGGATTTTAGATTTTTTTTTTGTGGTCTTTTTTTTTGTTAATGATTATAATTCAAAAAAAAACGGTCGACTTTTTATAAATGCTTTGAAGCCACAGAAACGCATTTTCTAAAGCTTTGGATGACTGAACCATCTTTTGGACTTTTTGATCTTCAATGCACTTCTTCTAATCAAGAAAAAACATTATTGGTTGACAAAAATAACGAAATTAACTTTCTTTGTCATTTCGTCTTTTCATTTTCAATGATAATTAATAATTTAATTTGTATTCCCGCCGAATTATTAAACTTATGAATTCAGTTGTTTGTTTGTTTCAAGAAAATTAAATGATGAATGGCTGATACATTGAGTAAATCTTTTTGAAACTGAATGAGAATTAAAATCATTGGTAGTTTATTAATAATTTGAATTGAGTTTCAGTTTTAACGATAAAAATTCTTAGATTCCAGAGATTAATACAAATAATGTGGAGAACCACTAGATTTCCGGTGTTACCATATTAATGATCGGAGGATACAAATAAAACAATGCTTACATATGGTTACAATCATTAACACTTTAAAGGCTATTGAAGAAAGAAAAATTAATTATTCCAAAATAAACGTCTCCGATGCAGCAAAGAACTCCTTATTCCTTAAAATTATCCTTTCAAAAATTCGTTTTTATTTATATTAATAATAATTATTAATGGATTACCTTTTTTGAAAAAATGACCAAAAAAAAGAATATATATATTTTAACCAATAAGATATTTCAAATAATAAAGTTGCTGCGGATGACGAATTTTGAATATAAAGATAAAAAAAAAAAGAAATAATCGTTTCTTTCTTCATATAATAATAAAAAAAGATGAAGAACTGTGTTTTATTATTCTTCGTTATTTTATCTTTTTTATCGATTTGTACAACGAATGCATTATACAATAATATCACTTTTACAGACCCAGAAAATGATCTTTTTTTGACAAAAAGAACTTTGTATGTAGATGGTACGATTTTGGTGCAACTTCAACGTCCTCATCCTTCCATTCCTAATTGTTGGGACCCGATATTACACTATCACATTTATCATCCGAATAATACAATGAGCTCTATCAAAATAACAGATCATGGAGTCCCCGAATTTAATTTTTGTCTAATGGAAGATGGAAAAACGAATTATTTAACAGTCACTTCTCTAAATAGCGGATTTTTTATTTTATCCTATTATAACACTGTTGAAAAATCTTCAGCTTCTTTGTTTGGAATTACCATATCTTGGGAAGGGAAGGTCCTAAGGTTTCGTGTCATACAAATTATCGTGTCATGCAAATTATATATATATATTTTTTATTTTTAATATTATTTTTTTTTAAAAAAAAAAAATTTTTTCTATTTAAAACTTAGTTCTAATTATCTTCATCCGGCTTGTTATCATAAGGTTGAAGGATACCTCGTACGACCTACATTTATAATTTCAAATTTAAATCCGGAAGACGGATTTTTTTTTTCAGCTCATGATGGCGAATATATTTATTGGAAACATTTTAGTTTACCGTAAGTCCCATTACTTGATTATTTACTTTCTTTGATCGTACGCGATGGATACATTGTTTCTCATTATATTTGTTGTCTATGTTTTATGTATTTAAATTAAAAGAGATAGTACAGGAAATATTCATCCTCTCGCTAACGGAACGATAAATAACAAGAATGTTCTTGGCATTTGGTCATATCCGATTGTAAATCAAGGCTTTGCGATATCATACACAACAAAATCCATCTTATCTGACACTTTTCCCAATGCAATAATAGACCAAGAGTATTATGAAAGTTATATTTATTTTTATTTTCACGATGTTCAAGATAAATTGAATGGACCTTTCTTGATACATCAAACTTCTTCAAAATCTTTGGAGTTTAGCGGAATCAATTGTGATGTGGATTATATCGGGAATGGAAGTGCTTGCATTATCAGCTATACTAAATTTACGGAAGAAAATGAACCTATTCCTTACATCTTACAAGTCTCGTTGCTTTCTTCCGGGTACGTTTCATATGATCATTTAGTATTGACATGTTCAATCTATTATGATAATTTATTTAAAAATTTTTTTCAACTAGATCGGTGACAAGAATCGTGCAATTACCATCCATACCACATTCATTTGGAATAAATTTACACCCTTTCTTATTTGGTGGGTACTTGATGGTAGCTTTCGAAAATGATTCCATATATGGATACATCATACATACAGATGGAACGCTATATGGAGGTTGGGATTTACCACAACCCTTGCCACTTCAAAACTATAATAATGGTTCATATAATTTAATGTATTCCGTAATGAGTAACAATGAAATTAAGATCATTCAAAAGCAACCTGATAATACTTGGAAAATGATGATTTCTCGGGTACCAAAGTTTAGTGGTTCAGGTAATTCCATTCATTCATTAAATCACGAATTAAACAAAATATTTCCAAAAAAAAAAAAAAAGATAAACAGAGTTTCAATCCTTTTTAATCCTTTTCTAATTAGAAAACAAATTTAACAATCCAACAATAATGTCAATAAATCCAACTATAAACTCGATAATTAATGAACAGATAACGAACATTTCAATAACTTATGTTGAACCGGTAAGTTTTTCAACAAAGTATATACAAATCTATCAAAAATTATCAGATGAGACAAATGATTTGCTAAGACAGAGCTTTAGTTGTCTTGATTCAAATTTTTGTTCAATTAGTCCAGATAATAAAACTGTAACCGTTAAAGTATTTCCAAGCACATTTAATGAACCATTAGGGAATTATTATATAAAGGTTCAAAATAATTTTGTAAAAAGTCAAATATCTCATGAGGCTTTGCTTGGAATTTGTAAAAGATTATGGACTTTAACTACAAGTAAGTTTGTATGATACTATTGTGTTTCAATCTAAGAAATATAGCTTAATTAATCAAAAAAAATTGTTTCTTTTCATTTAATTAGGAAATAAAAAATACACTTACTCAAGTAAGTCAAGTTATTAGAATTAATATTTCAATTGATATACAAATTAATCTACAATTTGATTCACAGATAAAATAAACGGACTGTTTAGATTAACGATTGAAGGATCGTATTCTTATTTATCCTTCAATAGCACGTTAAAAAATTCATTCGCAGCAAATATGACTAAAGAATTGTCAAACATAATACCAATTGACGAATCGAGAATCAAGGTTTCATCAGGTTTTCAACATGATTCGGAATCTCGTGATCACATTATTTTATCATTAACCATTGATGACACTTATAATAAAACACTAAAAAGTGCCGAAGAAATCATGAATAATTTTATTACATTATTATCGTATAAAGAATATGGACCTATCAAAGATACTAATCATCTTTCATACTTGGATGACACCTATGGTTTTAAGATAAGTCGTATGTAAATTTTTATTATAAAATGCGTAAAATTGT
Source organism: Funneliformis geosporum (assembly GCA_946474995.1). NCBI lineage: Eukaryota > Fungi > Glomeromycota > Glomeromycetes > Glomerales > Glomeraceae > Funneliformis > Funneliformis geosporum. The sequence goes on from CAMKVN010000220.1 coordinate 25,569, forward strand.
TTTTTTTCTCTTGAACTTACCCTCTTAAATGTTAAATTTATTAAAAATCTTTTAGCGATTTTATGGCAGGATTATAAAATAATTTTAATAATCCTATGTATAACATTCGGATTACTAATTTTACTATACGCGTTTGCTTGTTATAAATATAAAGAGGCAAATATTATAATATATTATTAACCTTTGTTATGCAGATCAAATCAAATCAAAAATAATAATCAAAATTTTTGTTTTACTGCAGGGAAATAATTTTGTAATGTTTACGTTTCTAATGATTATAATGGATCTAGTATTGGATCTTTTATTTATTTCATTTGATGTTCAAAAAGTTCCTTGGTTATTCTTTCCGAGGTAATTTTTTTTCTTTTTTTGAGCGAATTATTATCATCTTCTCATAGATATTTTTATTTATCGATTTATTTTATTTCTTAGCATATTAATCTTATGCGTCTCGATATGTTTTAATTCTACATGCGCTTTCCTAATCATAATTCATGAAATTTCTACGAATAAAAGCTTTCATGAATGGTTTTCAAAATATGGCAAAATCATATCGTTAATTACAATAGTGTCATCAGCACATCTTGATGCGATGAACATATTGACTTCAAGATTTGCTGGGTTAAAAGTATTATCCGTTGAATTTAGTGAAAGGGCCAGATGGTGGTTATTTTGGGGCGGATTTATAACTTTATTCATTGAAGACGTTCCTCAATTTATTATTCAGGTAATGTAGAAATGGTTTTTTTAAAAGGATTTATCATCATTATCATATTAATAAATTCCTTTCTTGATTAGGTCATTTACAAGTTCAATACAGTCTCTTATGATATTATCCCGCTGTTAACATTTATGATGAGTTCAATTTCGTTGTTGAATGGTTTAATATCGGCTATATATTCCGCTGTTTTACAAAGAAAAATAGAAAAGTCCTCTTCAAAATCTTCATTTTCTGGATCAATGTTACTTACACTGATGAGTAATTTACGGAAGCGAAATGAATAGATTTATTATTAAAGAAATCATGTAGATCGACCGCGCAGTATATATATTTTTTACATATTTTTATTTAGTTTGGAATATTATAATTCAATATCGTGATAAAGTATCTTGGAGTGAAGGTTGTTATCGGTGTAATTCTTATTTTGTTTAGTTTTTTTTACCCATTTTAATTATTTGTTGTAGTAAGGATCAGGATCCTTGTAATGACAACAAGTCTTTGGATAAAGCTTGGAAACTCTACCAATAAATAAAGTTCAATTCGAATATTTTCAACTTTCTTTGTAGAATTGGTGTGGTGGTACTCAAGTTGAAATCGTAAATAAATTGTCTCTCTTAATTATTTGACAACGTGCCTTACATGTGCATGATATTCATTGTTCATTTCACGTTCATTGTTACCTTATTCAGACACTTGGAACGCGCACGGACTTTCCAATAAATACGTTCAAATCTGATCATCTCAAGTGTATTTAAGAAATAAAAAAAAAATGTGTAGTCTCCGAACCGCCAGCGTTTTTAGTTTATTGGAAAATATAAATTGGAAACTTTTTAAAAATAAAGGTGTTCACGTAACTCGTCTGGAAACTTTAAAACTTGTAAGTTCACAATTGCACCAGTTTCGGTTATTTAAAATTCAAAAAAATAGAAAAAGTACATTTGATATATTTCTAGCTTTCAAAAGAACCGCACTTGTCAGATAAGGATTACGCATATCAGGTAATCAGATGTTTTTGTCGCAAAAGGGTGCCAAGCATGATTCATGCGTCTCAATATGTTCTAAATGTAAATCTAGGCGAAGTTAGATGCTTTACGTACAGTCAATCTTTGCAATGAACAACAAGTTGTTAAAGATTTGGTTCTCAAAAAAGAGGATAATGTATTTTATACAGGTGCCGCAGGTAAATGTTAAATTCAAAATAAATAAAAAAATTTCAAATATATGTTTTACACGCTTAATTTTATTTTTGAATTTACTGATAGGAACCGGTAAAAGCATACTTTTAAGATCGATAATCAGCGACTTAAGAAAAAAGTACGGGAAATCTTCAGTTGCAGTTACAGCAATGACTGGTATCGCGGCAATAAACATTGGTGGACAAACGCTACATTCTTTTGCTGGATTTACGCCTCAATCGAGTTTAATGAACATTGAAAGTCTTCATAAACATCTTAATAGATCTCGTAGGATAGTAAAAAGATGGATGAAAATCAAAGCGTTGGTAATCGATGAAGGTATGAATTTTTTTTAAAAAAAAAAAAGTTGTCGTTTTGTAGAATCACATACTTAAGATTTTATATTTATTTGATGAAAGGTAGTTTCTATGCTTGACGCTGAATTGTTTGATAGATTGAATCATGTGGTCAAAAATATTCGTTGTGACACAAGACCCTTTGGCGGATTGCAGGTTAAAATTTTTTTTGTTTTTATAAAAAAAAAAATTTTTTTTACTAACCACACACACATATATACATGTATAGTTAATTATAACGGGAGATTTTTGTCAACTTCCTCCTGTCAACAAAGTATTAAATTATTGTTTTGAAGCGGAATCATGGAATTCGTTAAATCATGCGATTCAACTAACCACCGTACATCGACAATCCGAACAAGGTGTCGTTATTCTTACAAGTTGTTATATCATTTGAAAATTGTATCTAATTTTATCAATTGAATAGAATTTATTAAGATGTTAAATGAGATCAGATTTGGAACGATGTCGGAAAAAACCATCGAAACCATAAATAACTTAGATAAAGCACCTGAATACAAAAATGATGGAATTGATGTAACCGAATTGTACATTATTATTTTTAATTTTTGTTTAAAAGAAATTTCGAATTTCGAATTTTAATTTTTGTTTTTATATTTGTTTAGGTATCCTGTTAACAGGATGGTTGATGAAGTAAATTATATGAAATTAGCATTCAATACAAATCAACAATTTATTTTTAAAGCAGAAGATTGGGAACCTAAAAATTACGGTCAATTGAGATCGCTCATCAAAGGCTGCCTGGCACCGTTAAAATTACCGCTTAAAATTAACGCTCAAGTCATGTTAACTAAGAACTTTACAAAACAATTGGTTAATGGTAGTAAAGGCGTTGTGGTTGGATGGTTTTCCATACCATCCATGAAATTTTATGATGAACATGATGAAGTTCCAAGTGATGATGTAACTTTTGTATTGCCTGTTGTAAAATTTACTAATGGACAAATCAAGATTATTCCTTGGACTGAATGGACATTAAGGGATGAAACCGATCATGTCGTCGCCCGACGTATACAGGTTAATATCCATTACGTATTAATAGAGAAAAAGAGGGGAACAACATATTTTATTAATTTCGTTATTTAATTTCTTTTTTTTTTTTTTAAAAAAAAAAAAAAAAACTTTCGATTTTTATCATATAGATTCCTCTCATTCTTTCTTGGGCAATTAGCATCCATAAAAGTCAAGGACAAACCTTAGAACGCGTAAAAGTTGACCTAAATAAAGTGTTTGAAAGAGGTAAAATTATTTTGTTTCATTAAAGTTTCTATCATTTATCAGGTTTTAAATTTAATAAAAATTAATCGGCAGGACAAACTTATGTCGCGTTATCCCGAGCGACCTCTCTTAATTCGCTGCAAGTACTCAATTTTTCACGAGATAAAGTAATAACCGAAGAAAGAGTAAAGATATTTTACGATTTATTAACCAAATTTTCTGGCAATGATGTATCATAGAATCATTATGACATTACGTTTATTATGTTTTTTTTTTCATAATTCCATGTACTTTGGCTTTTTGTCATCCAAATTCATTGAATAATTGATCTGCAAGATAATTTTCGGAAGAATAACTTAAATTTCTCATAGTAAATTAATGATCGACAATATCGTGAACTTTATTTCTCACACTAAGCTTTTCCTAGAAAGAAATTATTTCCATTTAAGTATTCATAAAAAGCATATTTAAATTTTTAGTTAGATTAATCAGTCATATGATTAAAAGGTAATTTACATTCTAAATAGAATCCATTACTGTAAATCCATATGATATTTAATTAAATTGAGAAAATCTAAGATTAACGACATTTAGAACATTTAAGTTTTATCCAAACTTGGTTATATTCGCAACTTTACACAATAATTATGTCATTCCGTCACCATTACGATGTTATGATAATTTTTTTCGGAGGAAAAAAAAAAAAGAATTATAAATTCAATTCATCCATTTCGAATTTTTCTCGCCAACCCTACGAAAATAATTTTCTAATTTTTAAATTAATAATTAATTTATTAATTAATTCTACCCATAATATTTTACTCCACATAAAAAAAAAAAAAAAATGGACGATCAAAGAGGCAGGAAAAGGATTGACCCAAGAACCGAAAATCTTCCTATTGGTATGAAAAAATGTAATGATTCATTAATTTCATATGATGTGTGACAAGAATATTTCTTTATTAGGTCGAGATCCCAATTCCGCTGTGGTATTTCATGCTTTACCTAGGCATGATAACCCAGAAACCACAGAAAATCCTGAAATTGATGATGTAAGGTGGCAAGATCGTGAACACACCGTACATCCACCAGGAGTAAACGATCGCAAAGGTAAATAGCCTTTTTATTGCTTTATACCGAAATTCATATGTCAGGAATTTAAATTTACTTTTTTTTTTTTTCTTTGAACAATTAGGTATTGTCGGTCATGTTGAAAAGGATTGGGAAAAAGAGATGGGTGATCAGAAAGGCACGGAGCAAGACAAAAAGTGAAGGAAAAAAAAACCCATATTTTAATTACCTTTTTTGAATTGTTTTGATCTTCTTTAATGATGATAATCAAAGCTCCCCACAAAAAAAATGAGAATATCACGGATTTACCTTGATATATTGATTCAAATTAATAAAAATAGAACAATTTATTTGATTTCTACACGAATCAAATTAGCATGATTTCTAGTTATAGGAATGTTACTCCGTTTGGTTTATAATGATCCAAAGAAAAAAAATTATATATATAATAAATCATTCGGAATTTTTTAATGAATAAAGCAATCATCGTGAATCATTAACGACTGTTAAAAACTGGTGGCTTCAAAAAAATAAAAATTTGGTAAAGATCGTTTTAAAGTGAATGAATAAATAATAATAATATATAAGTAAGGAGGGGAGACCTTGAGAAAAATAATTTATCACTTGTCCTTTCTGATTATTTCTACCCATTATAAATTTTTTTTTTTTCCACTTTTTTTTTTTTCTTATTTTTTCCCTAAACAACCCAAAGGAGATTTGACGATGGCCAACACCTTCAAAAATCAAAATAATCATAAAACACATAATAAACAAAAAAAAAATAAAAACAAAAATAAAAATAAAAATGATATATCCAACCCAGATAAAAGTAATTTTAATAATAAGGTAGCATTTATTGATACATATCAAACGTATAATATAAAGATAGGTGAAGGTACCTTTTGCCTCTCCTCGGAATCTTTAAATCGTGACGCACCCAATTTTTTCACGGCAGCATTTTTCGGTCATTTCTCCGAGGCAAATACGACGAGTATCTTTATCGATCGGGATCCAACAAATTTCTCAATGATCGTGAAATATTTAAGAATGTATGAAGTGGATTGGCCAGTTAAAGACAAGATCTCGATGAAAAATTTATTGGAGGACGTAAAGTATTACGGATTTGAGAGATTACAAAATTTGTTGGAAGAAAACTATGAAAAGCATTTCCCCGAAAAGGTGATACCTTGGAAAATTTTAACTTATGCACCCGAGAAAGAACCTATTGTCGCTATAAACATTAAAGATGTAGAATTAGAAAGATGGGATTCTCGTTCTTTAATTTATAATGCTAATCCCATTTTGAAAATGGGAAGACAAACAAGCAGCAAAGAAATTGAAGTTAAGAATAATGATGAAACCAATGAGGTTACAAATGATGATTTGAACGTTGAAAACAATGATGAAGAAACAGAATTCAATAATGAAACGAATCCTAACGTGATAGAGCCAAGCCCAGAAAAGGGTCTGTATCGATTAGAGGTTCACGGAAGAAACGCACTAGCAACCGTAACTTCAAACTTGAGCAATGGAATAAAATTCGAGAATTTCGTTATGAAGGATGCTGCGGAAGATGCAACCTTTCGTGTTCTTACAGAATCTTTCCGAACGCCCGAAGGCACACTCACTTTATCACCTTCTTTGAAACTATCCTTCCTAAAGGATACTTGTATTGAAATCGATAATATAAGGTATAATAATCATAACGATTTATTATCATATTTGGGTGTAAATGCCAGGGGAAAACCATTTTACTTTGAAGAAATAGTGATTCGAGTTGATAGTGGCGCATTTTTAATGAGAGCACGTGCTTGGACCATTCCATCTTATTACGCTTCTCAACCCTTTGTTTGTTCTGTGCAATCTCAGGAAATTCCTTAGCGTTAGTTAATTAATTTTTTAATATCTATTTAATTTAATTTTTTTTTCTCTGTGGGAATGAACTTTTTTGTACAATAATTTTTTTATTTCATTATTTAATAATTAATCAATGATGGATGTACTTCGGGAAAGTAATCCATTTACTACCTCTTTTTTATTTTTTTTTTCCTTTTAGTGCTCATATATATTCTCATTTTGTTAAATAATATAGTAGTTAATATAGTTAATATAAAGATATAGTTGATTTGGTTATTTTTTTATTAAACCGATCTCACTTCAAGTTTTAAAAAATATTATCTTGGGGGTTATCTACCAATATGTCGGGAAATGGCGTAATTCAAATGTTAAAAAGATGCAGGAACAAAAATAATGACCTTACAATCCAATTGTTTTAAATATTACCGAAATAACCAAAGTCAAGAATTCAAATAATAAATCAATAAAAAGTGAGACAGCATCTTTCCGTCATGAAAGTTACAAAGGTTACAAAAGGGCAATTTGTATTTTTTTTTTTTTTTGGATCTTGGCAATTTTCCTTGGCGATACGATAGTTGATTCAAAAAGACCAAAAAAAAAAAAAAAAAAACAATTTAAAAATTATTTATAATGTTTATTATATTGTATTACATCTATAATCGGAATTCTTATCGTTAATCTTATTATAAAAATAAATAAATTCTCATTGCTTAACCGATTTCATAATAGATCATTCAGTAGTTTTTATCATGTCACGTGCTAAATCTTTACCCGAATCGTTGATTTATGTCATTGTTACATCAGGTTACACTACAAAATCACAAAAAATAATTTAACATCACTTCCATTTTAGAATGTTAGGTATGTAAGAAACACGTAAATCAATCATAAAATATAACGGGGCGTCTTGAAAGAAAATTCCAAAATTTTACCATTAAAAAAAAAAAAGAGATCAAAAGAAAAAAACGCCATAAAATATTCTCATACCATCATCATAATGATGTTATATTTATATTAGTCAACTGTTTAATTAATTTTCTCTCTTTTTCCACGAAACCTTATATAAGGAGACAGAAATTTTTCATCCATCTTCACCAAAAATAAATTAAAAAATATTTACATAATATCCCTTTTAAAAAAAATAAAAATATCAAAATATCAAAGATGAAATCCTTTGCTTTATTCTTTATCGTTTTATTTATAATCGCTTGTTTACCGGTGACCATTCATTCTCAAGGAGAAACACCAACAGAAATTGTTGCAACAACCTCGTCTACTGAAACTGTTCTTCTTCCAGATCAATCTACCGTAGTAGTACCACGTAAGTAAATTTACCATGAATTTATTAATAAAAAAGCCTATTCAATTAACATTTTGCTTTTTCTTTTCTTCAAAAGTGCCTACTTCTGTTACTAGTACATCTGTAATTAGTACCTTCAGTTCTACCACGACCGGAACAACCACAAGAACGGCCTCTGGCACGACCACGAGCACGACTTCGTCACCGACATCAAATGGCGCAGCCGCACCCTTGAAACATGATATGACCAATGTTGCGGCTGCTGGTTTTGTTGCCGCTGTCATCGCTCTTTTCTAAATTTTTTAATGTTCGTTTTTGGGAGGGAAATATAATTTAGAGCAACTTTTTTTTTTTTTTTATTAAATATAATTAATTATAACAATTTTTGTCATTATAAATTACACTATATCGATATATAACGAATAATAAAAAACATAAGGATTATCAAAACAAAAACTGATAATTAATAGAAAATTAATGGTTGTATCATCTTAATAAGGGTGGCTGAATTTGGCTAAATAATTTTTAAAGGAAGTTTAGTGACATTTTATTTATGGAAATTTGTCATGTGCAAAATTGTGATTGTTGTTTGTTTTCAAGCTAATAATTCTCACGAAATTTTCCATAATAAATCTATTTTCTATTAATGGGAACGTGTTTTTAAACTAATAAATTTCCTGATTTAATCCAGAACTGCTTTTAAAACATGTCGTTATATTTGGTCAATTAAAAACCTTTCAACATTTTTCTCATTGAAAAAAAAGCCTTTCAGACGACCACTAGAAAAATTTGGGAAAAATCGAAGATTCGCTTAAATATTACTTATTTTAAAGTGTGTAAGATATTAGTCAAGAAATGTATCTTTGGGTGCGCGGATGATGATTAAAAATTTTTATCCATTCATCATAAAGGTCACATTGTGAAATCACCAAAATAGTGTAAAGTTTTATTTGAGAATTTTGCAATAAATGTATGACGAGAATGAATTTTCTACTGGTCAAGTGAATAGCTCGTCGTAAAATTTAATTTGATATTTAAAATAAATACTAAGTGCCCTGGTAGGCAATAATTAATTTAATATATTATTTATACAGAATATTCTAAACGTGACCGGTTGCATTTATTATATAATATAGATAGAAATAAATTAATATTAAGATTTTAAGTATTGTATATTCTATTGGGTTTCCCCCAAAAATCCTGTCAATCATAATCCTGACGGTCTAGAATTCCGACAACACACACCCAATAATCTTTACACGAGCATAATTCCAATGGTCGATAAACCTAATAAACAAAAATCCCGAATAGTCCAAAATCCCGACATATATTAGGATTAGGATTAGGTATGGAATTAGTGTATGGAATTGGGGTATGGGATTAGGGTTAGGGTTAGAATTAGTTAAATATAAAAAATATAAGATTTGTGTTTGTTTGTCAGGACTTATGCCTATCGGGTTTTCGTGTACGTTAGTGTCGGGATTGTAGATTATCGGGATTAATCTGTCAGGGTCAGGATTATTACTGTCGGGATTTCGTGATAAACCTATTCTATCAAGCCTTTCTTGGTGTTGATAATGCAATTGATTTCCTTCATATTGATTTCTTATTATTGTATAATTTATGCTTTAGATTTTAAAGTAAGCAGTAAGTCAAATTACTTGATTAATTAACAAAACATATTATTATTGATTTAATTTTATAATATATAAATTTATATTAAATTCTATATAAATGTTATAAATAATTATAAATTATATAATTAGGCGATACAAATAATAAAATTGGTATGACCGGCCACCCGGATTTTTTTTTTTTTAAAAAAAATTTTTTACATTTACTTTATATTTTTAATGTTTCATAACCCGGCTACCCGATTAAAATTATATATATTAAAAAATTTATTGTACTGCGCATTCATATAATAGACTATTACATGTATTATTAAAAATAAAAAAATCAAGTTTAATAAAAAAGAAAAAAAAAGTTGTTAATTCAATATTTCCTCATTAATGATATTTTAATTTTCTTGCTGCTACTCTTAGATGACATTTGGATAGTTGAATCTAACCTGTTTTATTCAATAATATTATCACAATAAACCAATTTATGACTTCGGTTAACTAAATTAGGGATGGTAACGGTCGGTCATAGTCGGTTAACGGTCGGTCAACGGTCAGTCAAAGGCCTTTGACCGACCGACCGGTTGACTGACCGGTTTTGACCGTTTAGAAAAAAATAAAATAATTTAATAATTGATACACAATAAAGAAAATTTTTTAATTTTAACTTTTATCAATCATCTTGTTTGGCTTATTGAAGTCTTATTTTAT